>JASDQU010013451.1:29888-45447 GCA_032191745.1 Picea mariana | reverse complement strand
AAGGAAACGGGAACATTGAACTTCCATTGCTGAGAGTTGAGTTAGTTTAGTCGGATTAATTATCTCAATAAAAAATTGTCATCCGTCGTAGAGAGCGGAAATCGATAGCATGATCTCCACGCGTTGATGGATTCAAATGGAAGGTGTATGGACAATAACGAACAGCGAAATTGAAGGATATGCATAATTGTTACTGCCTCACACACACACTTCACAAGAATACAAACAATGGAATTCTCTATAAAAACAACTAACAGTACCTCGATCAACTTTGCATGGAGTGGTTCTGGTGGCTGTGTTGTTGATGATGGTTGGGTGATCACCTTAGTATTACTAGGTCTCGAATCATGAAGTGGATCTAATCTACTTAGGCGTAGTACTCAAGGAAACTTATTTTCTCTATTTGCATTTTCGTTTCTCGAACAGACGGTATAATACATTTCTACTCTGGTTCACTGGTATCTCTTTCACTGCTATTTCAAGTACCTTACAAGCAGAGCTCCAAGATCGGAATGATAATTATATGCCTCCGGTGGTTATGGAATTTAGTAAAAGTTGCTTGGACCAATCCTACACTATACGGTAGTGTTAAATACTTCTTATCAAAGAAAAACAAATACCATCTATTATCGGACCAGAGCAAATATTTCATAATCAAGAAACATAAATCAATTCGCCATTGTAAAATTCAAACCGAAATTCCGTCATTGGTATTAATTAATACCAGACAAAATTGGTATCTGAACTGCTCCAATTACCAATCTACTAAAAATGATAAAAAAATATCATATTACTTATTCAAACATCATTTCTATAACGATTGATTCAACCCTAATCCAGATATAAAGATATAAAGATAGATGTATTATCTTGCATAGTCCAGGGACAATTTTGAAAATTTTCACCCGTCAATCAGACCCAATGTAAAACAGATATTGATACTCCAACTTACATCATAAAATATCTAAATACATTATAGAACTGCATAATGAAATAGATTATGCAGTCATGTACACCATATGATTAATGTATTGTTTTCGGAACAGTAAATGGACTCACCAATCGATCCAACATAATTTTTTATTTTTATTTTAAATAATCATGTAGTTCACTATACAGTATGTATTTCCATCCCCAAATAATTACATACATATATTCCACATATAGCACCTCGATAGACATTCATACTAAATCACATAATTTGAAACAGTAAAATTTACTTACAAGATTACTTTCTGGTATCAAGGAATAAAACAAATATTTCAATTCAAGGATTAAATAAAAACAGGAACCATAATTTCTTATAATTTCAATAATCTGATAACCTTAACAATATAAGCACGTATCTACCAAACCAAAGTACAATTAGCTAGATTATTCAAAAACAAAGTACTGTAACCAGAAAATGTAGTTGGTGATGTTCTTCAATTTGTAAACTTACGCACGTCCTCCCTACTTTCGCTTGCTAATCCACAGACTTCACCGGTATCTCCCCACCAATGCTAAGGGTACTCTTCTTCCCCCTTATCCCCTCGATTCTCAAAAGGGCCACACACAAGAAACCAAAAACAATACCTCCAAGCTTGTCTCGCAAGGTAGAGCTTCCACTCCTTCTTCAAGATTGGTATCCCAACTATAACAAGTAAAACACAGTCCACAAAAATTTTGACAGCATAACTTTACCAAGAATAAGTTTGTCTATTTCCCTTCTACTCCATTTGTTTTATAGAAATTTCCTTACTGACACATGTCAACATGCACAATTAATTAACTTTTTAATTAATTTAATTAAGATTATTCCGCCACAAACTTGTCACACTCTCCCAAGTTGCACAAGTAATTACCAATTTTATTTTATTTAAAAGGTCAATTTCTCTAACATTCCCCAATGTGTTCCTATTTTCTCTCTTAGTTGTCCCGTTGTTCCCCAAAATCTCATTTAATGAGTGTCTCCTAAATAGATCTTGGTTAGAGTTGGATTATGAGTCTTCTTCTAGTTAGAGTTAGTTGCAACTTGACTCTAGATACTATTCTATGTGTTCAACTATTCTCTCATATTTAATTCTTTCTATTTTAATTTTTTTTTTTTATTAATTTCATGCACACATGTGCATTTTATCCAAACTTTAGATTTTGTTCCCCCCTTTTCCTAGAGTTTGATTATTCTTCAATCTTTTAACTTATGTCAAAATTTATTTAACCCCTTAATTAAAATTTAGACTTAGGCTTAGACTTTTATTGGGATTTATAATTAATAAATTTAGTGTTTAATGAATTAATTTAATCTAACAAGGTCTAATCATTAAAATGTTTTCTAGGCCACCTAGGTTTATTGACCCAAGTTTTTAAATTAAATGACGTGTCCTTCAAGATGCACCTCTGTGTTCCAACGGTGTCACTCTCATTTGACTGATTTTTGAAGTTTATCTAACCCTTGGAGTCAACACTCCATTCGGTCAACCTTGTGAAAGACTTAGGGCTTCTAAAGAACAAGGACTCTACCTTATTGTGTGCTCCTTAGAAATCTTCGTGAGTGACTATCTCAGTCTGCCCTCATGACATTGTGGACATATCAAACTAGGTAATCATTAACTTAGAGTTCAGAGCACAGTGAAAGTGCTAGTAGGCTGTGACAGGGACACTGTCACACCTCTCCCTCAATGTTTTGGTTTCTGTGCATGGCCCCTCTACTCCTTATGTGATTTGGATTAGCAAGCATCGTGAAGCCTACATCCACTGATAAGGCCCGTGTCAATAATCCATAACATAAATCATACTGTAATCAATCATATGTCATAACTTCATAAATGAAATACTCAATCAAAATACAATTCGCTCCCTAACTCAATGTGGAGTCCAAGCAAGTCCATTGATGTCGTTAGAATCCATAACCTGTCATCTGTCCTCCACACTCACGAAAAACTCATCAATAGCATCTGCCAATACATATTCATCAAATAACAATAAATCACAACACATCATCATCATCATCATGTATAATCCATAATCGAAACGAAATCACAATGTACCATAACCGGATTACTTACACGCAAGTGTCCTCAAAGAATAAGTCAATAAAGTGTGCTCAGTAGAGCGGGATGTTGCATACACCCCCTCTTGTTTTTAAACTTCATCCCAAAGTTTGTATAATATATAAATGAAAGTAAACAAATGTATCTAACATATATCTATATGTCTAATCTATCAAACAAGTAAGGAAATTGCTGATGCATTTCATATGCGTCCTCCCATGTAGCTGAGTGTGGACTATAGTTGTCCCACTGTACCTTGACCTCATCGACTATTTGACATCATAGCTTTCGAATGCGATGGTCCAGAATGTGGATTGGATCCACCATGAGAGTACCCTCATATGACACCTACAAACAAATCATGTCAATAAAATTTGACGGATCACTAACATAATGTTTTAAAAAAGTTACATGAAAAACATTGTGCATATGCCTCAAAGAATCAGGAAAGGCTAGTCGATAAGCCACTATTCATTTCCTTTCTACTACTTCAAAAGGTCCCACAAACCTAAGAGAGAGATTATCACCCTTTCAAAACTTGATCGAAATCTTTTGTGTTTTTACCCACAAGTAACTCAGTCACCAATTTCATAACTGCGGTCAACGCGATGTGCATCAAAATAACTCTTCTATCAATCTTGTGCTTCTTTAATCCTCTATCTTATTAATTGCATCTATTCTTACATTTCTTGAATCACTTCTGGTCCTACCAGAACCCTATCCTCAAGTTGATCCCAACTCAACGACATTCGACACAGTCACCGGTAAAGAAACTCAAACGGTGTCATCTTAATGGTACTCTGATAGTTGTTGTTGTATGCAAATTCTACTAGTTGAAAGAAATATTTCCAACGTTTGTATTGCTCCATTACATATGTTAGACACATATACCACACTTAGAGGGGGGGTGTATGAGTGTGGGGCTATTTTTTCCAAAACTTCCCTCTTACACAAAACTCATTAGTTATCATTCAACATTTATTCATTACTCATTGTTGTCATTTATAACCAGTTAGATGTGAACACATATCAACAATATATATCATCAACAAGTCATCACCACAATTCATCACCACAAGGAACTCAAAGAACACAAAATGCATGTACAATTTTTTTTTTTTATTACGGACTACAATCCTTGGGGTTTATCAGCAACAACTGAATAGAGTAAAACTCTACAAGAGCACCAGATCTATATGCAAGACTCACCTTCCATCCTCAGTACCAACTGAGTTGAGGAAACAATCCTCCATAGATATCAATATGTCATAGGTACGTGACCTATCAGTAGTGCAGCCCGTGTGTGTATGCGCTTTGGCTCACTACATCTCACGTATGTACATGGCCAATCTATAATGTAACATACGTCTCCTTATGAGAAACTAGGTTTTTTCTTTGCTTCACATGCTCAGGTCTTTTGCTCCCTGCAATCACTTTCTCTTATATATTTCACTGTCCAATCTGACCACCAACCAGTCACAACAAATCCAATCTCTCCAATAGCTTATTTATGTTTTTCAATCATACAATATAAATTCTACTCAAACATGTGTAAAAAACTCGTATACTATAACCATCATATCAATATTGAATCATAAGAGTGTTGTTCACTCCATCAACCAACTCAACCCATATCATAACAACCATACCAAAAATGCCTTAAGAATTGACCAAACAAACAAGAATATCCATCAAGTCAATAATATCACCATACTAGAATCTTTGTGGCAGATCTGAGCCCATAGAGTGCAGATCTAGAACCTGCTTTAGTCTTCAGTAGTCAGTTATCAGCTCAAACACAAATCTCCATGACTTTATCCACTATACGCACCCTGTCTTCATATAGCCCACATATGTACATGCTCTGGCCTATTATAGCCTATGTGTGTATGTGCTCTGGCCCTTACAGCCCACGTATACCTCAAAAACTAGGATTTTTGAAGCTTCGAGAATTTTTCCATCGAGATCTCAGACATTGTCAAAACTTTTATGCGTCCATGAGATCCTCCTCATGCTCTCTCTCTCAGAATAGATCTTCAATCATGCTCAAGAGATACTCACAAAAGATACACAAGAGATACTCCCAAAAATGTATTTTTCACAAGAGACCTAGCCTCTTATTTATACTTCTTCATCTTCTAGATCACTTAACCCACTTCTAGGTCACTTAACCCATTTCTAGGTCACTTAACCTATTTTCCTCATTTTAGGGGTAACCACTTTCCATAAATAGAAATTTCTCCATTATTTTATCATTTAAATACTCCTCCTCGATTTTGTCACCTAAATTTAATATTTAAATAGTCCTCATTGACTTTGTCACTTCAATTTATCATTTAAATAATAATTTCTTCCTCTCACGGACTTTGACTTCTTTGACCTCATGGGGCTTCAAGCCATCATATGGGGGTTCTTTAACTTCGTAGGGCCATAACTCTCAAACCGTGAGGAGTTATGTGAAATTCCACATACCACTAAAAATGGCATGACAAGCACTATCCATCTAGGATAGTTTCACCAACAAAATCATTGATCTTCATCTCATTATTCCACATACAAGCATGGTTTCTCTCAACCACAACTCAACCGCAAAGCATCTTCCTATGGGGGCTTTCACCATAAGGGGACCACTTTGGAAGTCATTCATTTGTACTTCTTATCAACCATGACAAGAAAATAATGAGTCATCTTTACATCAAACAAACTATGCATCATATACAAATGAATCCATCTTCATCATGTATAAATGACAACTCATTGATCAATCTTCATCTATGCATCATATTAATGATAACTTCTTGATCCATATTCATCGATTGGTTTCCACTTGACATCTATCATTCTCATCAAGGACAATATATATACATTGTTCATCAATCATCAATCAATCAAGCCTATCAATCAATCCATTGACATCAATCAATCACTTAATCACTTGACATCAATCCTTTGACATTAATCAATCAAATCATTGGCATCAATGACAACATGATCAAACAATCTCCCCCTTTGGCATTGATGGAAATACCAATCATTGATGTCAACACCAATCATTTATGTCAACATGTAGACAAGGCATGCTCTACATCAATATTCATCATTCATAACAATTTGACTATCTCTTCCCATCAGACTATCTCTCCCTATCAATAAACATCAATCACATCAATGTGACTATCTCTCCCCCTTTGACATCAATGGAAAATGGCCATTCTCCTCTTGGGGTTGCTCCCCTTTCTTGAACTCTCCTTGGGGCATCTCCCCCTGTCTGAATGCCTTTGATCTTCCTCTGAATAATCTCTCCCCTTTTGAACAAGGGATATTACTCTGATGTAATGCTGAAGATACATGGCTCATACTCCCCCTGTGACCATCGCTCCCCCTGGAATTATGCCTCTGTGCTATTTTTTCAAATATAGGGCTCTTTTCTAGGTATGCATATGATAAATATATTCTCCTAGAATCATGGGAAGAAGAATGACTTCCCCTATGGGTATGTCTCCCCCTATCTCCTCTACAATATGATCAACATGCAATTTCTACTACTCAACTAAATCATAGATCAACTTCTCTTTCAATGATGATCCTTGGACCTATCCATGCATAAAACTTGTGCCATACCATACATCATGAAACAAAAGATATGTCAACAATAAAATAGAGAATCATGAACAAAATATCAACCAAGTACATCATGTACCAAATCATGCCCACCATGCACAACACCCATTTACATCAACATCATACGATGTGCCAAACGATATCATCCATGGAATGTATCAACCATATCCCTCTATCAACATGTCAACATGTGCATCTACCAATATGCCAACCATGTGCATCCACCAACATGCCAAAAAAGTTTCATATCACTCATGATATGTCTCTACCGTGAACCAAGTGCCTCAATCATCAAATACCTCATGTACCAAAATATATGCTAATCAAGTAATACCAATGGTGTACTATCATCCAAGTACTCATCATCCAAACATATATCAAACATGTACATCAACATATATCACTACTTGCACCAAGAAAATATGCCAACCATGCACCAACATGATGAATCCTCATACATGTATGCCAAGTCCTCCATAAAACATGTGCCAATCAAACTGCTAGTAGGTGCCTCTACCAATGTATCAATCATGCATCAATTGTAGATCAAGCCATGACTAATCAATGATGTACAACATGATCAATTCATCAAATCACTAACTACATGTCTCAATATGTAGCCCATTCATATGCCAAATGCATGCACCAAGATATCCAACAAGTAATCTTTCAATAATACATCATAAGATATATCAATGAAACTCAAAATATGTACCAGCCATGTAAACCAAGAGATCATCATCAATCCTCCATTCACTACAACAAATACTAAGCATCCAACAACACATGTACTATTAGTATGCTTCAATATATCAATGACATCTCAAGATATATCACATAACCAAGGTGCCATAACTTCATTTTCATAACCAACATTGTTTTTTAACAGAAAATGCCTCAATCCATACTCATGGGTTAGTGCCATGCATCCAAGATGGCCTTTCATTATTTTTATCATCACATTACATAATCCAATATAGAATCTTGAAAACTTGCAGCAAAAAGTCTAAAAACCTGCAACAAATAATGTTAGACCCTGCAACAGAGTGTTATACTATCACATCAAGCTGTAACCCATGTGCATTGCCTTTTTCCCAAGGTTTTACAACATATACACAGCCTATTTCACAACAGATCGCATATGTGCATGACCTATTCAAGGTCAGTCTGCGTATGTATGTGACTAATACCACTGTCACCCACGTCTGCTTCAGTAGATGACTTACTATAGATTCCCTTAAGGCTTCCATTCTTCTCTGGCTACTCAGTCTTATTTACACACTTCTAAAGGTGTCCCTTCCTCTCAGAACTTGAGCTCTGAGCATCCATTTTTTCAAATATGTCTTCCTTCCTTACTTCATTCCTTATTCTAGCCATGCTATGTGAAGTCCTCATCATGGAATTTCTTCTTGTGTTCCAGCAATCCTGGGATTTGTGGCCAAATCCACTATAGCTGTAGCATCTCATGGTGTTACAGTGAAAAGCAATTTGTCCTACTTGATCACATCTCCAACACCTTATTGTGTTGTAAAATCTTCTGTTATACTTCCATTCATAAGCTCTACATTCAACATATTTGTGACCATATTCATTACATGAATAACAATGCCCATGAAAAATACTTTCATACCTTAGCTTTGTTGCCCCAAAGATAGCTTCTTGATGTCTTCCTTGCTTTGTTTTTTTGAAATTTTATTTGCCTTGTGTGGATGGTTGATTTGCAACATTTCCTTAATCCTTTGATGGACTTACCTCATTCTCCTTTGACGTGCTTGTTTCAGCACGTGTAGCTTCTCCTTTGTAACCAAGACCTAATTTATCATATGGTGATCTTTGATTTTCCAATATCTCACTCAAGATTTGTGAGCTATTCAAGAATTTTTTTGACTTCTCTACCTTCTTTCTAAGGTCAACAATTTATTCTTCTAACTTATGAAATGACTCTTCCTTTTCATTTATTTTATTCTTCAATAGTTCCTCTACCCTTTTGGCTTCTTCAATTTGGGTTTTGAGATGGATAAGAGTTTCAAAACTTTTTCTAATCTCATCATCTACCTGCTTTTATTCTTTTTCATTCTTTAGTCTTATGGTCTCTTCTTCCTTTTCTTCTACTTGAGTCTTATTACTCTCCTTTTGTTCCTTGAGCATTTCCTTTAAATTCAATATGTGCTTTTGACTCTTCTTAAGAAACTTATTAGTGTTATCCAAAAGATAGCTATAGTCTATATAATAGTGATCATTTCTATATTCATATAGACCCTCTTCAACTTTCTCTTTAAGCTCTAATAGTTTTTCTTCTACTTCTTCCATGGGATAACAATCAACTTGTTTTATCCAAACTACTTCTAGATCTTTTTCACTAGTAGATAAAAATTCAACATCATCACATTTTGAATTAATGTAATCAAGGGTTTCTGGAGATTCTTTACCTTCATTTGAAATGTCTTCAAGATCTTCCTCCTTGCCAACATCATCACATGATTCTTTGCTTTCATTTGGAATGTCTCAAGATCTTCCATTTTGCCAACATCACATTTAAAAATAATGCAATCAAGAGTTTTTGGTGATTCTTTACCTTCATTCTTATTGATGGAGTTGTCTTCAAGGTCTTCCTTTTTTCTTTGATATGTATCCTCTAGATTTATCCATAGATCCTTGGTGGAAGTGCATTGTCCGATGCTCTCTTTTATAGGGCTTGAGAGTCCACTAAGAATGGTCTTGAGAGCCAATGCATCATTATTCTTTCCTTCCCTTTGAGATGCAAACTTAGACTTGTTCTTCAATGAAACTGATCCACCAATGGATGCCTTCCAAATACCTATCCCCATTTCCATCAAATGTACTCTCATCTCTATTCTCCAAGTAGAATATTTTTCCTCATCAAGGATTGGAACTTCATCATCCATTCGTGTGTCCATGGATCTCCTCCAAGCTTGTTAAGGCTCATAGTGAATGCCTCACTCTGATACCAATTGTTGAACACATCTACCACACTTAAAAGGGGGGTCAATGAGTGTGGGGTTCTTTTTCCAAAAAATTCTCTCTTACACAAAACTTATTAGTTAGCATTCAACATTTATTCATTACTCATTGTTGTCATTTATAACCAGTTAGATGTGAACACATATCAACAATATATATCAGCAGTATATCATCAACAAGTCATAACCACAAGTCATCACCACAAGGAAATCAAAGAACATAAGATGCATGTACAATTTTTCTTTTTATTACGGACTACAATCCTTGGGGTTTATCAGCAACAACTGAAAAGAGTACAAGTCTACAAGAGCACCAACTCTATATGCAAGACTCAACTTACATTCTCAGCACCAACTGAGTTGAGGCAACAATCCTCCATATATATCAATCTGTCACATGTACGCGACTTGTCAGTAATGCAGCCTGTGTGTGTACGTGCTCTGGCTC
The DNA here is from genome assembly GCA_032191745.1 of Picea mariana. Taxonomy (NCBI): domain Eukaryota; kingdom Viridiplantae; phylum Streptophyta; class Pinopsida; order Pinales; family Pinaceae; genus Picea; species Picea mariana. The sequence goes on along the minus strand of JASDQU010013451.1, from coordinate 35,365 downwards.
ACTACAGCCTGTGTATGTACACGTCCAATCTATAATGAAACATGTGTGTACTTTTGAGCAACTAGGTGTTTTCTTTGCTTCACATGCTCAAATCTTCTGCTCCCCAGAATCACATTCTCTTTTGTCTTTCACTGTCCAAACTGACCACCAACCAATCACAACACATCCAAGATATCCAATAGCTTATTCATGATTCTCAATCATACAATATATATGCTAATCAAACATGTGTAAACAACCAGTATATTGTAACCATCATATCAATATTGAATCATAAGAGTGATGCTCACTCCATCAACCAACTCAACCCATATCATAACAGCCATACCAAGAATGCCTTAAGCATTCACCAAATAGAAAAGAATATCCATCAAGTCCATAATATCACCATACCAGAATCTTTGTGGAAGATTTGAGCCCATAGAGTGCAGATATGGAACATGCTTCAGTCTTCAGCAGTCTGTTATCAACTCAAACACAAATCTCCATGACTTTATCCACTATACATGCCATGTCTTCATACATCCTATGTGTGTATGCGCTCTAGCCCATTATAGACTGCGTATACCTCAGAAACTAGGGTTTATGAAGCTTCGATACTTTTTCTGTCAAGATCTTAGAAATTGCCAAAAATTTGATGCGTCCATGAGATCCTCCTCACGCTCTCTCTCTCAGAATAGGTCTTCAATCATGCTCAAGAGATACTCACAAAAGATACACAAGATATACCCCAAAAATGTACTTTTCACAAGAGACCCTAGCCTCTTATTTATACTTCTTCATCTTCTAGATCACTTAACCCACTTCTAGGTCACTTAACCCATTTCTAGGTCACTTAACCTATTTTCCTCATTTTAGGGTTAACCACTTTCCATAAATAGAAAGTTATCCATTACTTTAACATTTAAATATTCCTCCTCGATTTTGTGGTCTTACTTTAATATTTAAATAGCCCTCCTTGACTTTGTCGCTTCAGTTTATCATTTAAATAATAATTTCTTCCCCTCAATCACATTGACTTCTTTGACCTTATGGGGCTTCAAGCCATCATATGGGGATCATTCAACTTCATAGGGTCGTAACTCTCAAACCGTGAGGAGTTATGTGACATTCCACATACCACTGGAAATGGCATGACAAGCACTATCCATCTAGGATAGTTTCACCAACAAAAGCATCGATCTTCATCGCATTATTCCACATACAAGCATGGGTTCTCTCAACCACAACTCAACCACAAAGTGTCTTCCCATGAGGGATTTCACCATAAGGGGACCACTTTGGAGTTCATCCATTTGTACTTCTTATCAACCATGACAAGAAAATAATGAGTCATCTTTACATCAAACAAAATATGCATCATATACAAATGAATCCATCTTCATCATGGTATCAATGAAAACTCATTGATCCATATTCATCTATGAATCATATCAATGATAACTTATTATCCATCTTCATCGATTGGTTTCCACTTGACATCTACCATTCTCATCAAGGAAAATACATATACATTGTTCATCAATCATCAATCAATCAAGACTATCAATCAATCCATTGACATCAATCAATCACTTAATCACTTGACATCAATCCTTTGACATTAATCAATCAAATCATTGGCATCAATGACAACATGATCCAACAATATACATATGCAACATATCCTCCAAAATCTAGTTCGTTCTTTCTATTTTCCCAACTATCTATGGGTGATATGTTGTACTAAATTTCAGTTGTGTTCCCAAAGCCTCTTTGAAACTGGTCCAAAATCGTCCTGTAAAGACCAAGCCCTGATTGGATATGATACTTCTTGGTACTCTATGTAACCTCAAAATCTCGTTAACAAAAGCTATGGATATATCTGGAACATAATACATTGTCCGCACGGGAATAAAGTGTGCACTCTTCGTCAGAGTGTCAACTACCACAAACATTGAGTCGTGTCTCTTTGTTTTCAGTGGCAATCCAACAATGAATTCCATCAATATGACTTCCCATTTTGATTAAGTAATAACGTGTGGTTGTAAAAATCTAGTTGGATGTCTATGTTCATCCTTCACTTGTTGGCATTCTAGACATCGCGCCATGTAACTAACTATGTCTACTTTCAATCCCTTCCAGAAGAATAAAGGCTTAAGGTATGCCTTCATCTTCGTGACTCCTGGATGAGCCATGTACATTGCTCGATGAGCTTCACTCAAGATCAAACTTCTTAATTCTTCATTAGGAGGTATGTAAATTATTCCGTTAAATCTTAACAATCCATCATTGTATAAATAATAACCTTCAAAATCCAGTACCATCATGGTATTTTGTCCAATATTATCCTTAACGTCTTTATACGAGTCATCATCGATCTATAAAGTTAGAATCTTTTCTCGAAGATTCGTCGTAAGTGGTATTATTGAGAATATGTGTGGTCTCCGACTCAACGCATTTGTTTCTCTGTTCACAGTTCCTTTAATGTAAGTAATATCAAAGTCGTATTCACTAAGTGATTATGACCAACGTTTTTGTCTCGCATTCAAGTCTCTTTGTGTGAAAATATGATCCAAACCACACTGATCTGTCTTTAATTCGAATTTTTGTCTGATCAGATAACATCTCCAAACTCTTAAGTAATATACAATTGCTAATAACTCCAAGTCATGCGTTGTATAGTTCTCTTCATGCATCAAAACTCCGCGTAAACCTTCCTTGGATGCATCCATGCATACCAAGAATACCTTGTCTATGTCGGGGAATTTGATTATTGGTGTTTTCGTCAACAAATATTTAATATTTTTAAATGCTTCTGTGCATTTCTCTATCCAAACAAACTTCTTGGTTTTCTTTTTCAATTCCATGATTGGATTTAATATCTTTGAAAAACCCTCGACAAACCGTCAGTAATATCTTGATAAACTCGTAAAGCTATGTACTTCTTGTACGTTTTTTGGTGTTGACCATTCCATAATAGCCTCAACTTTTGTTGGATACACATCGATACCTTCACCAGATATGATATGTCCCAAGTAATGAATCTTCGATTGGTGAAAAGAACATTTTGATAGCTTCCCGCACAGTTTGTTTTCTCTTAGACCGTGTAGGACCAATATCAAGTGTTTTTCGTGTTCTTATTTCGTCCGATAATAAATTAGTATATCATCAATAAATACTTGATAAAACTTGTCCAAGTATTCGGGGAACACTCCATTCATAAAACTCATGAGTACCCATAGGGCGTTCGTCAATACGAATGGTAAAACTGTAAACTCATAGTGTCTGAATCTCATCTTAAATGCGGTCTTAGGGATATCTTTCTCCTTAATCTGTAATTGATGATATCCCAATCTCAAATGAATCTTTGAAAATAACATTGCTCACTTCATCTTGTCAAACAAATCATCTATTCTTGACAACGGATATTGGTTCTTGACCATCGCCTTGTTCAATTGAGGATAGTCAATACAAAGTCTCCATGATCCATATCTATCACGAAAATAACTATCACACCCCACAGAGATATGTTTGGACATATAAGTCCCAAGTCCAACAATTCCTTCAATTGAATTTTCAACTCCTTTAATTCAGGCATTGAAATTCGATATGGTGTTCTCGTTATCGATTCATCTTGAGGCTTCAAGTCTATTGTAAACTCAAACTCTCTTTCAGGTGGTAAACCTGGTAACTCTTTTAAAAACATGTCTACAAACTCTAGCACCATTTGAAGGTTTTATAATCCTTCCACCTCACCCTTTCCATTAAGCACTAGGATTGCATATAGTTTGAATCCTTTGCACATAATCTTATGTACCTGTAGGGAAGAAATAAATATCAGGGAAACCCCTTGGTTTCTTCCTACAATCACTCTAATATGTCCCAAATCATCTGTCAAACTTAACCGTTTCCTCCTATAGCTAAGTAATGCATCATGTGATTCCATCCAAGCCATACCAATCACTATGTGATAAGATCCTAAGATTGTGACATATGGGTTATCGTTCATTACAAAATATCGCAAGTTAAAGCTATAGTCTATAACCTTTCCTCCAACCTTCTGTTTGGCACCCGATGCCATTTCTACGCATTTGAACTCATCCTACTCGAATTCCTTTACCTTAATTCTCTTTATCACTTGACTAGAGATAAATATCTATGTAGAACCTGGATCTATCAAAATACTAAAATTTTGATCGATGATCATACCTTACGTCTCGAGCACAGTGGACTGATGCTCGGCTTGTCGGTTATTCACTCCTATGTGTATCTTATGGGCCTTTCCCAAATCTCCAATTGTAGTGGGTCTTAATGATCTGACCCCTATGGATTTCTCAATATGACAGTCTCACTGGTAATGTGGCTCTCCACATGTCGAACATCTATCTTTGATCCAGTACTCCTAGTCCCCGAAGTGGAATTTGTTGGCTTAACAGTTTATGATCTTGGACTGTTATACTAAACAAGCCTAAACTGTTGTTGTTGTTGCAGGCAACACTATTTTTGTTGTTGTGTTCCTCTGTAAGGAGTCCTATGATGCAGATTTTTTCATCGTGGTGTCATGAACATAGGTTCTCTTCGTGTATCTTGATGCCCCGAAGTATGTCTGGCTAGTGTCTGATGTTTTTGCAATCTTGATGACGTATGTCCCGTCTATCTAGAAGGATTCCTGCCCTGACCCCCATTGTTCAGATCTTCCTCAACTATGAGGGCCTTATGAACTGCATCGTGCAGCGTCTCAGGTGTTAGAATCCTCACCTTTGTACGAATGTTGAAGTTAAATATGAACACAAACTTGTTGACCTTTAACTTCTATGTGTTCATATGTGGAGCATACCTAAGTAGATCCATGAATATGGCCTCATACTCTGGCACCGTATGACCACCCTATCATAAGGATTTGAACTCATTAAGTTGGCGCTCAATGAATTCATTGAACAAGTACCTCTCCCATAACCATTCCTCGAACAACTCCCATGACACGTCTTCGACGACCATATTTAGTTGAGGTAGGAGCCTCTTCCACCATAGAAGAGAAATTCCCTTTAGCGAAAATACCGCCATGTGGACTTTCATGTTGGAGGTGTAATCACGAAGTGTGAAGCACATCACCATATTCTCCAACCATGCCTCAGCGGTTGAGCCATCCGTGGAACCCATGAACTTGAGAAATTTCACCTTCTCAATTTCTCTGTGTATACTACTTCTATCAGCTGGAGCATGCTATGAACCCTCATTGGGTACAGACACTCAGCCCTCATCTCAATCCAGAACGTTAATCAATGCCTCTGACATCCTTTGGAAGGATCTCATCATACCTACCACATCTCCCACAACAACCTGCCCATGTTCAATAACCTACTCATATCCCTAGGGGTTATACCCTTCTCATGTGGATACTATCATAGGTGTCACACCTCTTCCTCCAACACTACATCATATACTTCCCCTGCATCCTCTAACAATGATTACCTACATGTACAATTTCAAAATCT
>JASDQU010013451.1:14212-29838 GCA_032191745.1 Picea mariana | reverse complement strand
ATACATTTCTACTCTGGTTCACTGGTATCTCTTTCACTGCTATTTCAAGTACCTTACAAGCAGAGCTCCAAGATCGGAATGATAATTATATGCCTCCGGTGGTTATGGAATTTAGTAAAAGTTGCTTGGACCAATCCTACACTATACGGTAGTGTTAAATACTTCTTATCAAAGAGAAACAAATACCATCTATTATCGGACCAGAGGAACTATTTCATAATCAAGAAACATAAATCAATTCGCCATTGTAAAATTCGAACAGAAATTCCGTCATTGGTATTAATTAATACCAGACAAAATTGGTATCTGAACTGCTCCAATTACCAATCTACTAAAAATGATAAAAAAATACTGCATAATAAAATAGATTATGCAATCATGTAATCCATATGATTAATGTATTGTTTTCGGAACAGTAAATCGATCCAATCGATCCAACATAATTTTTTATTTTTATTTTAAATAATCATGTAGTTCACTATACAGTATGTATTTCCATCCCCCAATAATTACATACATATATTCCACATATAAAACCTCGATAGACATTCATACTAAATCACATAATTTGAAACAGTAAAATTTACTTACAAGATTACTTTCTGGTATCAAGAATAAAACAAATATTTCAATTCAAGGATTAAATAAAAACCGAACCATAATTTCTTATAATTTCAACAATCTGATAACCTTAACAATATAAGAACGTATCTACCAAACCAAAGTACAATTAGCTAGATTATTCAAGAACAAATTGATAACCAAAAATATCGTTGGTGATGTTCTTCAATTTGTAAACTTGTGCATGTCCTCCATGCTTTCACTTGTTAATCCACAAACTTCACCGGTACCTCCCCACCAATGCTAAGGCTACTCTTCTTCCTCCTTATCCCCTCGATCCGCAAAGGGGCCACACACATGAAACCAAAAACAATACCTCCAAGCTTGTCTCGCAAGGTAGAGCTTCCACTCTTTCTTCAAGATTGGTATCTCAACTATAACAAGTAAAACACAGTCCACAAAAATTTTGGCAGCATAACTTTACCAAGAATAAGTGTGTCTATTTCCCTTCTACTCCATTTGTTTTATAGAAATTTTCTTACTGATGCATGTCAACATCCACAATAAATTAACTTTTTAATTAATTTAATTAAGATTATTCCCCCACACACTTGTCACACTCTCCCAAGTTGCACAAGCAATTAGCAATTTTATTTTATTTAAAAAGTCAATTTCTCTAACATTCCCCAATGTGTTCCTATTTTCTCTCTTAGTTGTCCCTTTGTTCCCCAAAATCTCATTTAATGAGTGTCTCCTAAATAGATCTTAATTATAGTTGGATTATGAGTCTTCTTCTAGCTAGATTTAGTTGCAACTTGACTCTAGATATTATTCTATGTGTTCAACTATTCTCTAATATTTATTTCTTTCTATTTTAAAAATCTTTTTTATTAATTTCATGCACACATGTGCATTTTATCCAAACTTTATATTTTGTTCCCTCCTTTTCCTAGAGTTTGATTATTCTTCAATCTTTTAACTTATGTCAAAATTCATTTAGCTCCTTAATTAAAATTTACACTTAGATTATTTTTAGGCTTAGGCTTAGATTTTATTGGGATTTATAATTAATAAATTCAGTGTTTAATAAATTAATTTAATCTGACAAGGTCTAATCATTAAAATGTTTTCTAGGCCACCTAGGTTTATTGACCCAAGTTTTTAAATTACATGGCATGCCCTTCAAGACGCACCTCTGTATTCCAAGGGTGTCACTCTCCTTTGACTGGTTTTCGAAGCTTAGCTAACCCTTGGAGTTAACACTCCATTTGGTCGACCTTGTGAAAGACTTAGGGCTTCTAAAGAACAAGGACTCTGCCTTATTGCGCGCTCCTTAGAAATCTTCATGAGCGACTATCTCAGTCCGCCCTCACGACATTGTAGACATATCGAAATAGGTAATCATTAACCTATAGTTCAGACCACAGCGAGAGTGCTAGTAGGCTATGACAGGGACACTATCACACCTCTCCCTCAATGTTTGGTTTTTGTGCACGGCCCCTCTACTCCTTATGTGATTCAGATTAGCAAGCATCGTGAAGCTTGCATCCGCTAATAAGGCCTGTGTCAATAATCCATAACATAAATCATACTATAATCAATCATATGTCATAAGTTTGTAAATGAAATACTCAATCAAAATACAATTCACTCCCTAACTCAATCTAGAGTCCAAGCAAGTCCATTGATGTCGTTAGAATCCATAACATGTCATCTGTCCTCCACACTCATGAAAAAATCATCAATAGCATCTACCAATACATATTCATCAAATAACAATAAATCACAACACATCATCATCATCATCATGTATAATCCATAATTGAAACGAAATCACAATGTACCATAACCAGATTACTTACACGCAAGTGTCCTCAAAGAATAAGTCAATAAAGTGTGCTCAGTAGAGCAGGATGTTACATACACCCCCTCTTGTTTTTAAACTTCATCCCAAAGTTTGTATAATACATAAATGAAATTAAACAAATGTATGTGACATAGATTTATATGCCTAATCTATCAAACAATAAAGGAAATTGTTGATGCATTTCATATGCATCCTCCCATGTAGTTGAGTGTGGACTATAGTTGTCCCACTAGACCTTGACCTCATCGACTATTCGACACCGTATTTTTCGAATGCGATGGTCCAGAATGCAGATTGGATCCACCACGAGAGCACCCTCATCTAACACCTGCAAACAAATCATGTCAATAACATTTGATGGATCACTAACATAATGTTTTAAAAAAGATACATGAAAAACATCGTGCATACGCCTCAAGGAATCAGGCAAGGCTAGTCGATAAGCCACTATTCCTTTCCTTTCTACTACTTCAAAAGGTCCCACAAACCTAGGAGAGAGCTTAGCACCCTTTCCAAACTTGATCGAAATCTTTTGTGTTTTTACCCACAAGAAAACTCAGTCGCCAATTTCATAACTGTGGTCAACGCAATGCGCATCAACATAAATCTTATGTCAATCTTGTGCTTCTTTAATCCTCTATCTTATTAATTTCATCTATTCTTACATTTCTTGAATCACTTCTGGTCCTACCAGGACCCTATCCTCAAGTTGATTCCAAATCAACGACATTCGACACAGTCATCGGTAAAGAAACTCAAATGGTGTCATCTTAATGGTACTCTGATAGTTGTTTTTGTATGCAAATTCTACTAGTTGAAAGAAATATTTCCAACGCTTGTATTGCTTCATTACATATGTTGGACACATATACCACACTTAGAGGGGGGGTGAATGAATGTGGGGTTCTTTTTCCCAAAACTTCCCTCTTACACAAAACTCATTAGTTAGCATTCAACATTTATTCATTACTCATTGTTGTCATTTATAACCAGTTAGATGTGAACACATATCGGCAATATTTATCAGTAGTATATCCTCAACAAGTCATCACCACAAGGAACTCAAAGAACACAAGATGCATGTACAATTTTTTTTTTATTACCAACTACAATCCTTGGGGTTTATCAGCAACAACTGAATAGAGTACAACTCTACAAGAGCACCAGCTCTATATGCAAGGCTCACCTTACATCCTCAGCACCAACTGAGTTGAGGCAACAATTCTCCATAGATATCAATCCGTCACAGGTATGTTACGTATCAGTAGTGTAGCCCATGTGTGTACGGGCTTTGGCTCACTACATCTCGCGTATGTACGTGGCCAATCTATAATACAACATGCATCTACTTATGAGCAACTAGGGTTTTTCTTTGCTTCACATGCTCATATCTTTTACTCCCTGCAATCACATTCTCTTATGTCTTTCACTGTCCAAACTGACCACTAGCCAGTCACAACACATCCAATCTCTCCAATAGCTTATTCATTTTTTTCAATCATACAATATAAATTTTACTCAAACATGTGTAAAAAACTAGTATACTATAACCATCATATCAATATTGAATCATAAGAGTGTTTCTCACTCCATCAACCAACTCAACCCATATCATAACAACCATACCGAGAATGCCTTAAGAATTCACCAAACAAACAAGAATATCCATCAAGTCAATAATATCACCATACCAGAATCTTTGTGGCAAACATGAGCCCATAGAGTGAAGATCTGGAACCTGCTGCAGTCTCCAGTAGTCAGTTATCATCTCAAACACAAATCTCCATGACTTTATCCATTGTACATGCCCTGTCTTCATACAACCCACGTTTGTACGTGCTCTATCCCATTACATCCTGCGTGTGTATGTGCTATGGCCCTTACAACCCTCATATACCTCAAAAACTAGGGTTTTTGAAGCTCCGAGACTTTTTCCGTCAAGATCTCAGACATTGTCGAAACTTTGATGCGTCCATGAGATCCTCCTCACAGTGTCTCTCTCAGAATAGATCTTCAATCATGCTCAAGAGATACTCACAAAATATGCACAAGAGATACTCCCAAAAATGTACTTTTCACGAGACTTGGCCTCTTATTTATACTTCTTCATCTTCTAGATCAGTTAACCCACTTCTAGGTCACTTAACCCATTTCTAGGTCACTTAACCTATTTTCCTCATTTTAGTGGTAACCACTTTCCATAAATAGAAAGCTCTTCATTACTTTATCATTTAAATATTTCTCCTTGATTTTGTCATCTAACTTTAATATTTAAATAGTCCTCCTTGACTTTGTCACTTCAATTAATCATTTAAATAATAATTTCTTCCTCTCACGCACTTTGACTTATTTGACCTCATGGGGCTTCAATCCATCATATGGGGGTCCTTTAACTTCGTAGGGCCATAACTCTCAAACCGTGAGGAGTTATGTGACATTCCACATACCACCGAAAATGGCATGACAAGAACTATCCATCTAGGATAGTTTCACCAACAAAATCATTGATCTTCATCTCATTATTCCACATACAAGCATGGGTTCTCTCAACCACAACTCAACCGCAAAGCATCTTCCTATGAGGGCTTCCACCATAAGGGGACCACTTTGGAGTTCATTCATTTGTACTTCTTATCAACCATGACAAGAAAATAATGAGTCATCTTTACATAAAAAAAACTATGCATCATATACAAATGAATCCATTTTCATCATGTATAAACGAAAACTCATTGATCCATCTTTATCTATGCATCATATCAATGATAACTTATTGATCCATATTCATCGATTTGTTCCCACTTTACATCTATCATTCTCATCAAGGACAATACATATACATTGTTCATCAATCATCAATCAATCAAGCCTATCAATCAATCCATTGACATCAATCAATCACTTAATCACTTGAAATCAATCCTTTGACATTAATCAATCAAATCATTGGCATCAATGACAACATGATCCAACAATCTCCCCCTTTGGCATTGATGGCAATACCAATCATTGATGTCAACACCAATCATTGATGTCAACATGTATACAAGGCATGCTCTACATCAATAGTCATCAATCATAACAATTTGACTATTTCTCCTCATCAGACTATCTCTCCCTATCAATAAACATCAATCACATCAATGTGACTATCTCTCCCCCTTTGAAATCAACGGAAAAGGGTCATTATCCTCTTGGGGTTGCTCCCCTTGCTTGAAATCTCCTTGGGGTTGCTCCCCTTGTCTGAATGCCTTTGATCTTCCTATGAATAACCTCTCCCCTTTTGAACAAGGGATATCACTCTAATGTAATGTTGAAGATAAATCTCTCATACTCCCCCGGTGACCATCACTCCGCCTGGAATTATGCCTCTGTGCTCTTTCTTCAAATATAGGGCTCTTTTCTAGATATGCATATGATAAATATCTTCTCCTAGAATTATGGGAAGAAGAATGACTTCCTCTATGGGTATGTCTCCCCCTATCTCCTCTGCAATATGATCAACATGCAATTTCTACTGCTCAACTGAATCATATATCAACTTCTCTTTCAATGATGATCCTTGGACCTGTCCATGCATCAAACTTGTGCCATACCGTACATCATGAAACAAAAGATATGTCAACAATAAAATAGAGAATCATGAACAAAATATCAACCATGTACATCATGTACCAAATCGTGCCCACCATGCACAACACTCATGTACATCAACATCATACAATGTGCCAAAAGATATCATCCATGGAATGTATCAACCATATGCCTCTATCAACATCTCAACATGTGCATCTACCAATATGCCAACCATGTGCATCCACCAATATGCCAACCATGTGCATCTACCAACATGCCAAAAAGTGTCATATCACTCATGATATGTCTCTACCATGAACCAAGTGCCTCAATCATCAAATGCCTCATGTACCAAAATGTATGCTAATCAAGTAATATCAATGGTGTACTATCATCCAAGTGCTCATCATCCAAACATATATCAAACATGTACATCAACATATATCACTACTTGCACCAAGAAAATATGTCAACCATGCACCAACATGATGAATCCTCATACATGTATGCCAAGTCCTCCATAAAACATGTGTCAATCAAACTGCTAGTAGATGCCTCTACCAATGTATCAATCATGCATCAACTGTAGATCAAGCCATGACTAATCAATGATGTTCAACATGATTACTTCATCAAATCACCAACTACATGTCCCAATATGTAGCCCATTCATATGCCAAATGCATGCACCAAGATATCCAACAAGTAATCTTTCAATAATACATCATAAGATATATCAATAAAACTCAAAATGTGTACCAGCCATGTACACCAAGAGATCATCATCAATCCTCCATTCACTACAACAAATACTAATCATCCAACAACACATGTACTATTAGTATGATTCAATATATCAATGATATCTCAAGATATATCACATAACCAAAGTGCCATAACTTCATTGTCATAACCATCATTGTTCTTTAACAGAAAATTCCTCAATCCATACTCATGGGTTAATGCCATGCATCCAAGATGGCCTTTCATTATTTTTATCATCACATTACATAATCCAATATAGAATCATGAAAACTTGTAGCAAACAGTGTCAGAACCTGCAACAAATAATGTCAGACCCTGCAACAGAGTGTTATACTATCACATCAAGCTGCAACCCATGTGCATTGTCTTTTTCCCAAGGCTTTACCACATATACGCAGCCTGTTGCACAACAGATCGTGTATGTGCATGACCTATTCAAGGTCAGTCTGCATATGTACATGACTAATACCACTGTCACCCACGTATACTTCAGTAGATGACTTACTATATATTCTCTTAAGACTTCCATTCTGCTATGGCTGCTCAGTCTTCTTTACCCACTTCTAAAGGTGTCCCTTCTTCTCATAACTTGAGCTCTGAGCATCCATTTTTTCAAAGATGTCTCCCTTCCTTACTTCATTCATTCTTCTATCCATGCTATGTGAAGTCCTCATCATGGAATTTATTCTTGTATTCCAACAATCCTGGGATTTGTGGCCAAATCCACTACAGCTGTAGCATCTCATGGTGTTATAGTGAAAAGTAATGTGTCCTACTTGATCACATATCCAACACCTTATGGTGTTATAAAATATTCCATTATATCTCCTTTCATAAGCTCTACATTCAACATAGTTGTGACCATATTCATTACATGAATAACAATGCCCATGAAAAGTACTTTCATACCTTATCTTTGGTGTCCCAAAGATAGCTTCTTGATGTCTTCCTTGCTTTGTTATTTTGAAATTTTCTTTGCCTTGTGTGGATGGCTGATTTGAAACATTTCCTTAATCCTTTGATGGAATTACCTCATGCTCCTTTGACGTGCTTTCCTCAACATGTGTAACTTCTCCTTTGTAACCAAGACCTGATTTATCATATGGTGATCTTTGATTTTCCAATATCTCACTCAAGATTTGTGAGTTATTCAAGAATTTTTTTGACTTCTCTACCTACTTTCTAAGGTCAATAATTTTAGTTTCTAACTTATGACATGACTCTTCCTTTTCATTTATTTTATTCTTCAATAGTTCCTCTACCCTTTTGGCTTCTTCAATTTGGGTTTTGAGATGGATAAGAGTTTCAAAACTTTTGCTAATCTCATCATCTACCTGCTTTTATTCTTTTTCATTATTTAGTCTTGTGGTCTCTTCTTCCATTTCTTCTACTTGAGTCTTATTACTCTCTTTTTGTTCCTTGAGCATTTCCTTTAACTTCAAGATGTCCTTTTGACTCTTCTTAAGAAACTTAGTGTTATCTGAAAGATAGTTATAGTCTATATAATAGTGATCATTTATATATTCATATAGACCCTCTTCAACTTTCTCTTTAAGCTCCAATAGTTTTTCTTCTACTTCTTCCATGGGATAACAATCTACTGGTTTTATCCAAACTACTTCTAGATCTTTTTTACTAGTAGAGAAAAATTTAACATCATCACATTTTGAATTAATGTAATCAAGGTTTTGTGGAGATTCTTTACCTTCATTTGAAATGTCTTCAAGATCTTCCACTTTGCCAACATCATCACATGATTCTTTGCCTTCATTTGGAATGTCTTCAAGATCTTCCATTTTGCCAACATCACATTTAGAAATAATGCAATCAAGAGTTTTTGACGATTCTTTACCTTCATTCTTCTTGATGGAGTTGTCTTCAAGGTCTTCCTTTTTTCTTTGATATGTATCCTCTAGCTTTAGCCATAGATCCTTGGTGGAAGTGCATTATCTGATGCTCTCTTTTATAGGGCTTGAGAGTCCACTAAGAATGGTCTTGAGAGCCAGTGCATCATTATTCTTTTCTTCCCTTTAAGATGCAAACTTTGACGTGTTCTTCAATGAAACTGATACACCAATGGCTGCCTTCCAAATACCTATTCCCATTTCCATCAAATGTACTCTCATCTCTATTCTCCAAGTAGAATAGTTTTTCTCATCAAGGATTGGAACTTCATCATCCATTTGTATGTCCATGGATCTCCTCCAAGCTTGTTAAGGCTCATAGTGAATACCTCGCTTTGATACCAATTGTTGAACACATCTACCACACTTAAAGGGGGGGTGAATGAGTGTAAGGTTCTTTTTCCAAAAACTTCCCTCTTACACAAAACTCATTAGTTAGCATTCAACATTTATTCATTACTCATTCTTGTCATTTATAACTAGTTAGATGTGAACACATATCAACAATATATATCAATGGTATATCATCAACAAGTCATCACCACGAGTCATCACCTCAAGGAAATCAAAGAGTTCAAGATGCATGTACAATTATTCTTTTTATTATGAACTACAATCCTTGGGGTTTATCAGCAACAACTGAAAAGAGTACAAGTCTAAAAGAGAACTAGCTCTATATGCAAGACTCAACTTACGTCCTCAGCACCAACTGAGTTGAGGCAACAATCCTCCATATATATCAATCTGTCACAGGTACGTGACCTGTCATTAATGCAACCCATGTGTGTATGCGCTCTGGCTCACTATAGCCCACGTATATACACGTCCAATCTATAATGCAACATGTGTGTGTTTCTGAGCAACTAGGTTTTTTCTTTGCTTCAAATGCTCAAAACTTCTGCTCCCCGCAATCACATTCTCTTTTGTCTTTCACTGTCCAAACTGACCACCAGCCAATCACAACACATCCGAGGTCTCCAATAGCTTATTCATGATTCTCAATCATACAATATATATGCTACTCAAACATGCGTAAAAAGCCAGTATACTATAACCATCATATCAATATTGAATCATAAGAGTGATGCTCACTCCATCAACCAACTCAACCCATATCATAACAACCATACCAGCAATGCCTTAAGCATTCACCAAATAGACAAGAATATCCATCAAGTCCATAATATCACCATACCAGAATCTCTGTGGAATATCTGAGCCCATAGAGTCCATATATGGAACATGCTTCAGTCTTCAGCAGTTTGTTATCATCTCAACCACAAATCTCCATGACTTTATTCATTGTACATGCCCTGTCTTCATACATCCTGTGTGTGTATGCACTCTAGCCCATTACAACCCTCGTATACCTCAAAAAATAGGGTTTATGAAGCTCCGAGACTTTTTCCATCAATATCTCAGATATTGCCAAAAATTTGATGCATCCATGAGATCCTCCTCACGCTCTCTCTCTCATAATAGATCTTCAATCATGCTCAAGAGATACTCACAAAAGATACACAAGAGATACTCCCAAAAATGTACTTTTCACAAGAGACCCTAGCCTCTTATTTATACTTCTTCATCTTCTAGATCACTTAACCCACTTCGAGGTCACTTAACCCATTTCTAGGTCAGTTAACCTATTTTCCTCATTTTAGGGTTAACCACTTTCCATAAATAGAAAGTTCTCCATTACTTTAACATTTAAATATTCCTCCTCGATTTTTTCACCTTACTTTAATAGTTAAATAGTCCTCCTTGACTTTGTCACTTCAATTTATCATTTAAATAATAGTTTCTTGCTCTCAAGCACTTTGACTTCTTTGACCTTATGGGGCTTCAAGCCATCATATGGGGGTCCTTAAACTTTGTAGGGTTGTAACTCTCAAACCGTGAGGAGTTATGTGACATTCCACATACCATCGGAAATGGCATGACAAGTACTATCCATCTAGGATAGTTTCACCAACAAAATCACCGATCTTCATCTCATTATTCCACATAAAAGCATGGGTTCTCTCAACCACAACTCAACCGCAAAGCATCTTCCTGTGAGGGCTTTCACCATAAGGGGACCACTTTGGAGTTCATCCATTTGTACTTTTTATCAACCATGACAAGAAAATAATGAGTCATCTTTACATCAAACAAACTATGCATCATATATGAATGAACCCATCTTCATCATGTATCAATGAAAACTCATTGATCCATCTTCATCTATGAATCATGTCAATGATAATTTATTGATTCATGTTCATCGATTGGTTTCCACTTGAAATCTATCATTCTCATCAAGGAAAATACATATACATTGTTCATCAATCATCAATCAATCAAGGCTATCAATCAATCCATTGACATCAATCAATCACTTAATCACTTGACATCAATCCTTTAACATTAATCAATCAAATCATTGGCATCAATGACAACATGATCCAACAACATACATACGCAACATATCCTCCAAAATCTAGTTCGTTCTTTCTATTTTCCCAACTCTCTATGGGTGATATGTTGTACTGAATTTTAGTTGTGTTCCCAAAGCCTCTTGGAAACTGGTCCAAAATCATCCTGTAAACATCGAGCCCCAATCAAATATGATACTTCTTGGTACTCCATGTAACCTCACAATCTCGTTAACAAAAACTATGGATATATCTAGAACCTAATACATTGTGCGCACAGGAATAAAGTGTGCACTCTTCATCAGAGTGTCAACTACCACAAACATTGAGCTATGTCTCTTTATTTTCGGTGGAAATCCAAAAATAAATTCCATCAAAATGACTTCCCATTTCAATTAAGTAATAATGTGTGGTTGTAAAAATCCAGTTGGATGTCTATGTTCATCCTTCACTTGTTGACATTCTAGACATCACGCCATGTAACTAACTATGTCTGCTTTCAATCCCTTCCATAAGAATAAAGACTTAAGGTCTGCCTTCATCTTTGTGACTCTTGGATGAGCCATGTACACTGCTCGATGAGCTTCACTCAAGATAAAACTTCTTAATTCTTCATTAGGAGGTATGTAAATTATTCCGTTAAATATTAACAATCCATCATTGTCTAAATAATAACCTTCAAAATTCGGTACCATCATGGTATTTTGTCCAATATTATCCTTAACTTCTTTATATGAGTCATCATTTATCTATAAATTTAGAATTGTTTCTCGAAGATTCGTCGTAAGTGGTATTATTGAGAATATATGTGGTTTCCGACTCAACGCATTTGTCTCTCTGTTCACAGTTCCTTTAATATAAGTAATATCAAAGTCGTATTCACTAAGTAATTATGACCAATGTCTTTGTCTCGCATTCAAGTCTCTTTGTGTGAAAATATGATCCAAACCACACTGATCTGTCTTTAATTTGAATTTTTGTCCGATCAGATAACGTCTCCAAACTCTTAAGGAATATACAATTGGTAATAACTCTATGTCATGCATTGTGTAGTTCTCTTCATGCTTTCTCAATTTCCTTGAAATGTAATTGATCAATTGACCGTTGCATCAAAACTCCACCTAAACCTTCCTTGGATGCATCCATGCATACCAAGAATACCTTGTCTATGTTGGGGAATTTGATTATTGGCGTTTTCCTCAACAAATATTTAATCTTTTTAAATGCTTCCATGCATTTCTCTATCCAAACAAACTTCTTGGTTTTCTTTTTCAATTCCATGATCGGATTTAATATCTTCAAAAAACCCTCGACGAACCATCAGTAATATCTTGATAAACTCGTAAAGCTACAAACTTCTTGTACATTTTTCGGTGTTGACCATTCCATAATAGCCTCAACTTTTGTTGGATCCACATCGATACCTTCACCAGATATGATATGTCCCAAGTAATGAATCTTCGATTGGTAAAAAGAACATTTTGATAGCTTCCCGAACAATTTGTTTTCTCTTAGACGTTGTAGGACCAATCTCAAGTGTTTTTCGTGTTCTTATTTTGTTTGAGAATAAATTAGTATATCATCTAGAAATAATTGAGAAAACTTGTCCAAGTATTCGGGGAACACTCCATTCATAAAACTCATGAGTACCCAAATGGAATTCGTTAATATGAATGGTAAAACCGTAAACTCATAGTGTTTGAATCTCGTCTTAAATGCGGTCTTAGGGATATCTTTCTCCTTAATCTGTAATTGATGATATCCCGATCTCAAATGAATCTTTGAAAATAACATTTCTCACTTCATCTGGTCAAACAAATCATCTATTCTTGACAACGGATATTGGTTCTTGACCATCGCTTTGTTCAATTGAGGATAGTCAATTCAAAGTCTCCATGATCCATATCTATCACGTAAATAACTACCGCACCCCACAAGGGTATGTTTGGATGTATAAGTCCCAAGTCCAACAATTCCTTCAATTGAATTTTCAACTCCTTTAATTCAGGCATTGAAATTCGATATGGTGTTCTTGTTATCGGTTCAGCTCGAGGCTTCAAGTCTATTGTAAACTCCAACTCTCTTTTGGGTGGTAAACCTGGTAACTCTTTTAAAAACATGTCTATAAACTCTGGCACCATATGAAGGTTTTATAATCCTTCCACCTCGCCCTTTCCGTTAAGCACTAGGATTGCATATAGTTTGAATCCCTTGCACATAATATTCTGTACCTACAGGGAAGAAATAAATATCAAGGAAACCCCTTGGTTTCTTCCTACAATCACTCTAATATGTCCCAAATCATCTGTCAAACTTAACCATTTCATCCTATAGCTAAGTAATGCATCATGTGATTCCAGTCAAGCCATACCAATCACTATGTGATAAGATCCTAAGATTGTGACATATGGGTTATCGTTCATTACAAAATCTCCCAAGTTAAAGCTACAGTCTGTAACCTTTCCTCCAACCTTCTGTTTGGCACCCGATGCCATTTCTAAGTATTTGAACTCATCCTGCTCAACTTCCTTTACCTTAATTCTCTTTATAACTTGCTAGAGATAAATATCTATGTAGCACCTAGATCTATCAAAATACTAAAAGTTTGATTGATGATCATACCTTGTGTCTCAAGCACAGTGGACTGATGCTTGGGCTGGCGGTTATTCACCGATATGTGCATCTTATGGGCCTTGCCCAATTATCCTATTGTAGTGGGTCTTAATGATCTGACCCCTATGGATTTCTCAACCAGATAGTATCATTGGTAATGTGGCTCTCCACATGTCGAATGTCTATATTTGATCCATTACTCCTGGTCCCCGAAGTGGAATTTGTTGGATTAACAGTCTATGATCTTGTATTTTTATACTAAACAGGCCTAAACTGTTGTTGTTGCTGCAGACGACACTATTTTTGTTGTTGTGTTCCTTTGTAAGGAGTCCTATGATGCAGATTTTTTCGTCATGGTGTCATGAACATAGGTTCTCTTCGTGTATCTTAATGCCCCGAAGTATGTCTAGCTAGTGTCTGATGTTGTTGCAATCTTGATGAAGTATGTCTAGTCTATCTAGAAGGATTCCTACTTTGACCCCCATTGTTCAGATCTTCCTCAGCTATGAGGGCCTTATGAACTACATCGTGCAGCATCTCGGGTGTCAGATTCCTCACCTTTATATGAATGTTGAAGTTAACGTTGAATACAAACTTGTTGACCTTTAAATTCTATGTGTTCATATGTGGAGAATACCTAAGTATCTCCATGAATCTGGCCTCATACTCTAGCATCGTACGAGCACCCTATCATAAGGAGTTGAACTCATTAAGTTGGTGCTCAATGAATTCATTGGAAAAGTACCTCTCCCAGAACCATTCCTCGAACAACTCCCATGACACGTCTTCGACAACCATATTTAGTTGAGGTAGGAGCCTCTTCCACCATAGAAGAGAAATCCCCTTTAGAAAAAATAACGTCGTGCGGACTTTCATGTTGGAGGTGTAATCACAAAGTGTGAAGCACATCACCATATTCTCCAACTATGCCTCAGCGGATAAGCCATCCGTGGAACCCATGAACTTGGGAAACTTCACCTTCTCAATTTCTCTGTGTATATTGCTTCTATCAGCTAGAGCATTCTATGAACCCTCATTGGGTACAAACACCATAGATGATTTTAGGGGCTAAATTTCGCTCATGGGCTAATTTTCCATGTTTTTTCCAAAAACGAGATTCTCTATTTTAAAAATGTTTCGCCCAATTTCTATGGGATAAAATTATTTTACCTTAAAAATCGCCAAAATTTTATAAAAAATATATAAAATCCTTAGAAATGTGAATAATTTTACAAAAATATTGCCAAACATTTATAGTTGGCATATGAAGGATTAGTAATATTCGCTAAGGTTTCTATATTTTAAAATAAATTCCCATCCTTAAAATCATCCCTGACAGACACTCTGCCCTCATCTCGATCTAGGAGGTTAATCAATGCCTCTAACATCCTTTGGAAGATCTCATCATACCTACCACATCTCCCACAACAACCTGCTCATGTTCAATAACCTACTCATCTCCCTCGGAGTTATACCCTTATCATGTGGATACTATCAGATATGTCACACCTCTTCCTCCAACACCACATCATATACTTCCCCTGCGTCCTCTAACCATGATTACCTACATGTACAATTTCAAAATCTAATTAGCGATAAAATTTAATCATTTATTTAACACAGTCGAAGGCATAATGACCCAATGTTGCAGGGTTGAACTCGCTCTGATACCATATGTAACATCCCATTGATTTAGTAACATTAAAGAAAAAGAATACAACCGTTTTAAAAACATATATATAAATCATAAATTACATAACAAGAAGTGAGTACACCATCAATTTCTATCTTAATTAAAGATTGTGCATTCAATGCACTAATTACATGCCATCATCAAATTACTCAAGTAAAATTTATTCCAAATTTAAATAATCATTTTTTTTTCCCATAAGTATAATAATCTATGGAGGAAAGGGAGGCTTCCAA
>JASDQU010013451.1:0-14101 GCA_032191745.1 Picea mariana | reverse complement strand
ATAAAATTGTAGCAGCCCCTCTGTTACGAAATAAAAGTAAGTGGGTATAGTAGTCGTATTTTTTATTTTATTTTTAAAGATAACATCAAGGGAAAAAGTTACTCGAAATTAACATAATTTAATATTACACGTTCGTTTCTCATTACATCCCATACTACAATTCCCATTATACAACATCATTTCTACTAACAGATTAAATCATAACAGAAGCCATCCAGAATATCTACCCCTCCAACCTACCTGCAAGGTTAGGACCTCCAAGACGCATAATCAATTCTCAAGTCCAGGATTCATCCAATCATTTTTGACCATTAAGGTCTCAAGACTCGCGACTTTTCTAGGGAACAATGAAACATCTAATTCCCATACCCAAACTAAAATCTAGACTCAGGAATTAGAATAACAGAAAAATACTTATTCATAACACAAATGTATACTATTACAATAATTCACTATCTTACTATTCTAAAGGATAGGGAGAATTGCAATAACATCATGACATAAACTTAATAGTGAAAACTAGAGACCTTCAACAGATAATCTATTATAAATGACAGTTTCAACTTACCCAAGGTTGCTTGGAATAAGTGTGACAACCCTCCATGGTACAACCATGTAGGTAGATATTCGATTTATACAATATTTTAAAACGGGAAAAATAAGAGAAGAGAAAAATGCTCAACCTAAGAGGAGACTACAAGCTTACTTTGAACTTTCTGAACTAACATATACTGTGATGAAGTAAAACTACGTATGTGTGATGTTTGTTCTGTGAAAGGGTTCAAAGATCTAGTTTTGGATCCCTACGTTTCTCTTCTAGGAACCATAGTGCCAAGTAAGAAGTATGCAGGTGGGAATTTTAAAAGTCCCAAGCCCAGGAGAAAAAAGAAGGTGTGCACAGAGTCTACTCAAGGGTGCAAAGACCTTGGTATTCAGAAGATCGAAAGCTCGGGAGAGACAATACAAAACTACACAGAGTAAGCACAAGAGGTGCGTAGGAAACCCTTTAAGTCCATATTTTAGGAGAGAAGTGAAAGAGAGCGACAGATTTTAGTTCAATAAGTGGCGAGTTCAAGAGGTAGAACGTGTGCAGAGTTCCAAGTGGGAATATCAAGAGTGTGAAATCCATTGATAAGAATTAGTGGATGGGATCTAATCATGAGGAGTTGAAATCCCCACAACCGTCCGATTAGTCTAGAGTTGTGCACTTGTTAAACCCTAAGTCCTTTGGAATTCATTACTTCAACGGTTTGGAACAGTTAAATTTGTTGGGGCATAGAGCCCCGAAACTCCAAATCCTAGAATTAATCTCAACCGTAGATCATTGGATAAGAGTGAGTCATATATCTCTGAGTTATTTGGGATTCAGTACTCTGACTAGTTTGAGACGTAATTGCTAAGGATTAAGAAAACCCCAAAGTTCTGAAGTCCCGAAGTGAAGGACATTCGTAGATCTAGTGATCAAATGAGAGAAGTTAGATCTGCAATCCTTTGTCTTTAGATGGTTTGGTAAATCAATACTTCAGCAAAATGAGTCATTTTTGCAAAAAGGTGAGGGACTCCCGCAGTCCCAGATTCTAGAGTGGACGTCAACTGTTAATCAAAGGCGAATGTAATTCATTACATCCCTAAGCCATTCGGAGGTTCAGTGATCTAGGTAAAAGAGTTTAAAGTTGTGAATGCAGAGAAAACACCGAAGCTCCGAAGTCCTGGAGTAAAGGACAGTGGTGGATCTAGTGATCTAACGAGGACCATTATATCTTTGATTCTTCATCCTCTGGAACTTCATTAGTTGAGCATTCTGGCAGAAATGATTCATAGATGTTAAAGGTTAAGGAACTCCAAGAGTCTCAAAGTCCAGAGTAAATCCTGAGTGTTGTTGATGGTTAAAAAAGGATCGTTAGATCTATGGGTTTCGGCCTTTGCTAGTACAGAGGTAAGGTGTGTTGGAGTCACAAAAAATTCCAAAGCCCAGAGCTCTGGAGTAGAATATCCACCTTAGTTTCTCGTGTGAGGATAATCCCTGCTAGTTGTCTGATTAAGTTCTAAATCATTGACGAAGGAAAGTGGATGGATAGGTTTAAACTACATCTATCGGTCAACCTCGCTTATGATCGAATTTGGTCGGTAACACTCTAGGTGAATAGAATTGATGAAGTTGAAGAAACATCTGGAGTGTCAGAGTCCCGGAGCTCCTAATAGCACATTTAGGTCCAACGCTAGGTTCCAGCCCATAGTCACTTGAAAAACATGTCAAGGAAAAAGAGGCTAATGCCCAGGTTTAAAAGAAATTCAAACCTCCTAAAAACCTTCAAACATGCATCCCATGATTCCGAATTTTTTGGGAATTTTTAATACAAAAATGCGGAGAATCCATGCTACTAGTCACTTTGTATTTATCAATAAATTCGATAGAGAATTCACGATAAAATTTGGATTTAAACAAAATTCAACGAAGGTCCAATACAAACGAAATTGAAATGACAAAAAATTCAGCAGAGATTTACATGATACAAAAATTTGAATCTAGAGTATAATCCAAAATATATCCCACAATATGGTTTGATCTAGGATTCAATATGAAATTCAATAGATAAATAATGAATATGAATTTGGAGTTTATTCCATAGTTTACCAGTGAACAATACACTATTAATTTCCTTAAAAAATCCCAACTAAGAAATATGATCATGCAAACTTCAAATATGGATGAAAGTACCCATTTTAAAACATAGACCATACACAACATAAAGTTGAATTTTACAATGAGGATCAAGCCAGTCAAATTTAGAGTTCAGAAAACACTTGAAATTACAACAAAAATTGGAAGATTATAAACATCGTAACTATTATTTGTTTGGAAGCAATTTTAACAAATTGGTATTCAATCATTTTTTTGATTCTACAGTGGCCATATCGATATAGAAAACTAATATACTTTTACTACAAAGTAAATTCAAAATATAAAAATATCAGGATCAATGAAGGTTGTGAGATGAAGATGTCCTTCAATGTATTGCACTCATTTTGTTCTCTTGCTTGCTAATCAACAAAACTTCACCAGTACCTCCAAGCCAATGCTAGATGTACTCTTCTTCCCCCTAAGCCCCCCGAGCCAAAAAGGAGTCACACACTAGAAACCAACAACACTAGCTCCAAGACTTTCCTCGCAAGGACAATCTTCCACTCTTTTTACAAGTTCGGTATCCCAACTCTCACAAGTAAAACACAGTCAAAACAAATTTTGGCAGCATAACCTTTCCATCAAAACTGAGTCCCCTTTCCCTTCTACCACATGTGTTTTCTAGAAAAATTCCCAATGACACCTGTCCTCATGCATAATTAATTTAACTTGGATTAATCACCCACACACTTGTCACACTCTACCCAAGTTGCACAAGTAATTACCAAATTTATTTAATTTAAAAAAGTCAACTTCCCTCAAATTCCCAAAGTGTTCCTATTTTTTCTCTTAGGTGTCCATTTGATCCTTGGATTCTCATTTAATGAGGGTCTCCTAACTAGATCTTAGTTAGAGTTTAATTAGGAATCTTCTTTTAGTTAGACTTAATGTAGTTTTACTCTAGATATTATTCTATGAGTATTCATATCCTCTCATATTATTATTTCTTCTATTTTAAAAATCCATTATTTAATTTCATGCACAAATGTGTATTTTATCCAACCCTTAGATCTTATTCCCCTTTTTCCTAGAGTTTGATTATTCTCCAATCTTTTAACTTATGTCATAATTCATTTAGTCCTTTATTTAAATTTAGACATAGACTTAGTCTTAGACTTTTGTTATAATTTCAAATCAATAATTTACTGTTTCATTAATGATTTTATTCTAACAAGGTCTAATGATTTAAAATGTTTTCTAGGCCACCTAGATTTATTGACTCAAGTTTTTAATTACACGACATGCCCTTCAAGGCACACCCCCGTGCTCCAAAGGGGCCACTCTCCTTTGACTTGTTTTTGAAGTTTGTTTACGCAACCCCCCCATCCCTCCCAAGGATTTTGTGACCTCCCGGTCAAGGATATTCAAATTTCTGAGCCGAGTTGGCTCTTCGAGCTCTTGCTGGAACACAAAACCATTATACATAGGCCCCTTTTCTCCTAAGACAAAGGTTCTATGAGACTCATGGTCCCTTTCCTTGAGATCTCTTTGGAAATTTTAAATCAACGGGTGCTAGCTCCTTCCGCTAGGCCCCCTCCTCATATGACCTTAGACTGTGATCCGACAGCTATCCAAAGGGCACTTCGGAGCTCTAGGATCTTAGTTTTTTCACTCTATGCTCCGGCCAATCCTTTCGGAGTCAAAATCCTATGAAACCACATAAACGGGATCAACGGTCCTTGTTCCTTCCTCGTTCCTTCCCTCGATAGTTTTAGATCCTCCTACCTTTGTTCCTCCCGAATAGTGAACCAATCAAGCATTGATCGAACACCACGTGTCCTGTCCCAATGGATGGCCAGGGTTGCTTCAACTCCAGGCTCTTCATAATTTCTTCGCCCAGACTTACCTTTGTCCTTCCGGAGGGCTATTTCTCTGGATCTTCGGATCCATTGCCACACGTCCCTTCTAGATCTAATGGTTGAGGTTTAATTTGATGCTTCAAAAATTATGCTTCTTCTCTACACAGATCTCCTGGAGCTCATTCTTGCGAGCTCTCTAATATTTCTCCACCTGTCCTCCCGATCCAATAGTTCATATCAGATTTTCACTTCACCCTTCGGGATTGTTTACCTCCTCGCTTCTCTGCTACCCTCTGAAGTATACAACCTCCAGAGTGAGAGATCCTCTGCCACATGTCCCTCTAAACGATGGGTGGTGCTAGTCTATTTCAGGACTTCAGGACTTCGGTTATCTCGCTATTATTGTGCACTTAAAAGGGTTTAAGGATCATGCACTTTGCTTGGATCCAACGCTTGTTAATCCACCATGCCCAGATCTAACAGATGGGATCTGTTCCTCTCCTCAGCACGCTCTTCCTGTCTGGACGTGGGATTCGACGACCTAGATCTCTTTCTCTACAACTGATTTGATGGTATATTTTTCTCCTCGTCCTGAGATTTGGCTTTCTCCCGAAATTGGGAAAATTTGCAAGTGTCCTAGGCTACGGCCTTGGATCCTTCTCCTACAAGCCCAATTATCTTGGGTCTCGTCTTCTCTTTTTGGAATGCTATCCCTCTTGAGATTTCAGACTTGGAACAAGTCCATCGGCACACACCTTGTTCTAACTCTCCTGAGCTTGTGTCAATGTAATTTGACCTCGATGTCGGTGCACGCTTGCGCTTTCACTGTGAAATCTTGCACTGCCACTTCTGAGCTTGTACACTTGCTCAAAACTTCAAAGGGGGTATCGACCCTTCTTCTTTCTTCCAAATGAATTTTTGTGCCCTCCTCGCACTTAACGCTCGTCATCCTAGGATTTTTTGTCGCTCAGAACTTGAAGTTTCTTGGCCTTCTTCTCCTCTCTACTGAGATTTTGTGTGTAAAGGCACTATCCCTCTTGAGCTTTGAATTGACTTAAATATTTAACGGTCTTGTCCCTTGTTTTCTCCTTCAAACGAAATATTGTGCCCTCTTAGAAACCTTTCTTCCAAAAATCAAAATGGAGTTCTCTCACGCTCTCCTTGCGCCTTCTCAATGCGGTCCTTGCAGAGCCTCTTCCACTAGATTGTTCAGCAACTCTGCTTCCTTCAACTTCTCCAACACTTCTGAATGTGTTGGTTTTGTGCACTCGTTGCACTCACTCAAAGAACTCCTTGTTGAGCCATTCCTTCATAGTATTCAGTAACTCTTTATGTGTCTTCTCCTTGACACTTCTCTTCTCTCTGAACTCGAAATAAAGTTCTCTTGTGCACACTTGCACCTACTCAATGCCCTCGTGGCAGAGCTCTCAGCATATTCAACAACTATGGTTGTTCTTTCTCCTTCACAGAATTTTCCCTCTAAGGTGTTCAATAACTTTGAGGCTCCTCTTGAGTTGTGATTTCCCTGGTGTTCCCTCTCGACACGTTCTTCCCTGACTCAAAAGAGTTCAAATGCACACTCTTTCCGCTAGCTACAGAGTTTCCAATACCCTGTTGTGCACTCCTTGCACAACCTAAAGAACCCAGAACAACTCAACACCTCTCAAACAGATAGTGGATTCTATATTTACAATACAGATGAAATATAACACATACACCTACAACCTATATTCATAACCACACACAGATAACATTCATCAAATACAAACATTCACCACACAAGAATTGATAAAAAGTGAAATCTGTTTTTTGTATTAATATCATAATGTCAAATACAATGTGTGAGCTCGGGCTACAACTGAGTCTCGACTCTCTCCATCTCTCTCCTTTCTTGGCTTACAATGATTTTTACAATCAACCTTCAACAGTCTCTACTACGCATACGATACAATGCTTTATACAAGAGGGGCTCAACGAGCTTTCCCTCGAAGCTACACTAGTGACATCCTATCACAATTAAAACACCTATCTATTAAGGTAGGTTACAATGAATGAAAAATCTATTCTGAATCAGATCTAGATCATCCTTACAGCTATCCATTAAAGGAGACTCTAACTCCTTCCTATACAAAGAAATCAACTCATCTCTTCCAACCCTTCCACTTTTAATTGCATTTAAAATTTAAAATTCGAGGGAAAAATGAGAGGGTTGGTGCCTCTCCCCTCATTGAATGCACGTGGATGTGCTATATAGTTAGCATGTTGCTGCGGTGGAGTGATGCTCCTGCATCATAATCCACTGATGGGAAAATCATGAGCTCCTGCTCATGTCTCCCTTTGCTCCGTTTTTGAAATCCTCCCTGGATCCTAAAATCTTGTTTGGAGTTATCCTCCTACTTCGCTACTTTACTATTGTTGTTGTTGTTGCTTCCCTACTTCTCTTGTAGGTCCTCCTCTTTTCATCTTCCTCGTGTTGACAACTTCTTGTGCTAAACTCAACATCAGCCTCCTTATCTCCTCTACTACATCCTCTTGCTATTGTGTTGGTTGGATTTCCTTATGAAACCTTCTCTGTTGCATCTCCTCATGTTGAGTAAAGGGTACATCATCCTCATCTCCCATGTTGTTTTCAATTCCTATGGCACTACCTTGCCACCCTGTTGTAGACTCAAATTCTACAGGCTCCTCACTGATTTGTTGCCTAGCCATCTCCTCTGACAGTTCAACTTCTAACAGTTCCTCTGCTGGCATATCTCCATCTTCCTCCAGCTTCTCCTCATGATAGTATGTTCCTTTGTCTATGTGCACCTTATCTTATTGGATGTGCATGATTTTCACCATCACCCTTCTCTCCAGGGATTCCAATTCTTCACACAGATCAACGAAATCTATGTTGTTTTCTTCCTCTTCTACTGCAGGTTCCAGTTTTACAGTCACCTCATGTTCAACCTCCTGGCTGAAAATTCTGAGCAATTATGATGAATGTTCTTCTTCTTCTGCTGAGGAAAATTCTGATGTCTGCTCCTTTTCCTCCTTTAGGATAGTCATACCTGGCTATCTTCCTTTTGTATCAGCAACACCTATGCTAGCCCCTGCTTGGCTAGTTGGAAGGAATATCTAAATTCCCCCAATGAGAAGAATGCTCCTCTAATCCTCCTCCATCAGCACACCTTGTTGATATGAACTCTTAGACTAGTTCATCTCTTCTCCCTTGCCCACCTGGAAATCTAGAATCTCTCTACTTACCTCATGGTAGTCTATGAGATCAACTGTTGATCTCATCTGATTGCCCACCTAGAAATTTGAACTTTCGTCACTGCCCTCCTAAAAATTCATGAGATCGACTAATCTCTTCTACTCCTCATCATTGAGGCTCTTTCCAACTTCTGGCTCACTTATGTGAACCACTTTCCCTATGTGACTGAGGGTTTCAGTTTCCCTCAGCCACCTCCTCAACTATTGTTCTTGCCTTCTGGCCAAAAAATTTTGAACATGCCACCTTGCTCTTTGCTTCATTGGCCACTTGTACCTCCAGCATACATGGGACTCTTGCTACATATTCAATGTTAGCCTATCCATTTATTCTCTTATCTCATTGAGCTCCTTGTCGATATCTTCTTTTCTTTTCTATTGGCGGTCTTCTCTTTCACCCCGATTATGGCCTTAAATCGCCTTCTTTCTTCCTTGTCTTCAGCCCACATGGTTGTCTATTGTCTACTCTACAATTGAGAGGACTTCTAGCTTCTCCTACATCCGACTTGGTTGTTTGCTTGACTGTTGTGAACATGCAACAATTCTTCACACAGAGCCTCAACATTTTTCCTTCCCTCACTTGTTGTCTACAGAAAACATTAAAGCTCTGATACGACTTGACACAACCCCCCCTTCTCTCTTAGGGGTTCTGCGACCTCTCGGTCAAGGATCTTCAAATTTCTATGTTGAATCATCTCTTAGAGCCCCTGTTAGAACCCAAAAGCACTATACACAAGTCCCTTTTATCCTAAGGCACGGTTTATATGAGACCCGCGGGCCCTTTCCTTAAGCTCTCTTTGGAAATTTTAAACTGGCAGGCGCTAGCTCCTTCCACTAGGCCGCCTCCTCATATGACCTCATACTGTGATCAAGAGCCTATCCAAAGGGCACTTCAGAGCTCCGAGCTCCGGGTGTTTTCACTCTATGCTACGACCAATCCTTCAGAGTCACAATCCTATGAAACCACGGAAACAATATCAACAGTCCTCTTTCCTTCCTAAGATCGATGAATCAATATCTTTCTTCAGAATTTGGGCTTTGGCCCAATCCGCATGCACTCTCCACGAGACTTTTTAATCAATGAGCTTGTGGAGTGTCGAATCCATGACGAGATAGACGGTCTAGATTAACTTTGATCTTCGATGCTTAAGATTTTTCACTCCTCCTACCTCTGTTCCTCCCAAATAGTGAACCAGCAAAGCGTTGATCAAACACCACGTGTCATGTTCCAATGGATGGCCATGTTTGCTTCGGCTCCCGGCTCTTTGGAATTTCTTCGCCTAGACTTACCTTTGTTCTTCCGGAGGGCTATTCCTTCGGATCTCTAGATCGGCTTCCATGTGTCCCTTCCAGATCCAACGACTGGGGTTTACTTCATTGCTTCAATAATTATGCTTCTTCTCCACGTAGATCTCCCGGAGCTCGTTCTCACAAACTTTTTAATCTTCCGCCTCCTCTCCTCCTGATTCAACAGTTCATATCAGCTCCACACTTCTCCCTTTGGTAGTTTTTGCCTCCTCGTTTCTCTGCTACCCTTCGGAGTGTACAACCTCCAGAGTAAGGGATCCTCCACCACGTGTCCCTCTAAATGATGGTCATTCCTAGTATATTTTGTGACTTCAGGACTTCAGTTATCTTGCTCTTCTTGTGCACTTAAAAGGGTTTAAGGCTCGTGTACTTTACCTAGATCCAACACTTGTTGATCTGACGGATGGTATCTGTTCCTCTCCTCGGTGCACTCCTCCTATCTCGATGTGGGATTTGACATCCTAGATCTATTTATCTATAATTGATCTGACGACAGTCATTGCTCCTCCTCTTGAGCTTTGTCTTTCTCTTGAAATTGGAAAAATTTGCAAGTGTTCTAGGTTGCGGTCTTGGATCCTTCTCCTGTGAGCCTGATTATCTTCGGTCTCATATTCACTTTTGGGAATGCTTTCCCTCCTGAGCTTTGGGACTTGGAACAAGTCCGTTTGTGCACACCTTGTGCTAACTCTCCTGAGCTTGTGTCAAAATAATTTGACCTCGACGTCAGCACACACTTGTGCTTTCAATGTGCAATATTTCACTGCCGCTTCTGAGCTTGTACACTTGCTCAAAACTCCAAAGGGGTATCGACCCTTCTTATTTCTTCCAAAGGAATCCTTGGTCCCTATTGTCACTTAACGCTTGTCCTCTTGAGCTTGTATGTGGCTCGGACCTTGAAGTGTCTCGGCCTGTTGCTCCTCTCTGCTGAGATTTTGTGCTCAAAGGAACTATCACTCGTGAGCTTTGAATTGACTCAAATATTTAAGGGTCTTGGCCCTTGTTTTCTCCTTCAAAGGAAATCTTCTGCCCTCTTGTAAACCTTCTCTCCCAGAACTCGAAATGGATTTCTTGCGCACTCTCCTTGTGCCTGCTATGGTTCCTTCAACTTCTCCAACACTTTGGAATGTGTTAGTTTTGTGCACTCATTGCACTCACTCAAAGCACTCCTTGTTGAGCGCTTCCTTCAGAGTATTTAGTAACTCTATGGGTTTCTTCTCCTTGAAACTTCTCTCCTCTCTGAACTCGAAATAGAGTTCTCTTTTGCACACTTACACCTACTCAATGCCCTCCTGGCAGAGCTCTCAAAGTATTCAACAACTTTGGTTGTGCTTTCTCCTACACGGACTTTCCCATCCAAGGTGTTCAGTAACCTTGAGGTTCCTCTTGAGTTGTGATTTCTCTGGTGTGCCCTCCTAGAACATTCTTCTCTAACTCGAAAGAGTTCATATGCACACTCCTTGCGCTAGCTACAAAGTTTCCAATACCTTTTTGTGCACTGCTTGCATAGCCTAAAGAACCCAGAACAACTCAACACCTCTCAAACAGATAGTGGATTCTATCTTTACACTATAGATGAAATCTAACACATAAGCCTACAACATATATTCATAACTACACACAGATAACATTCATCAAATACAAACATTCATCACACAGGAATTGATAAACAGTGAAATATGTTCTTTTGTATTAATATCAGAATGTCAAATACAATGTGTGAGATCGGACTGCAACTCAGTCTCGACTCTCTCCATCTCTCTCATTTCTTGGCTTACAATGATTTTTACAATAAACCTTCAACAACCTCTACTTGGCATATGATACAATGCTTTATACAAGAGGGGCTCAACGAGCTTTCCCTTCAAGCTACACTAGTGACATCCTATCACAATTAAAACGCCTATCTACCGAGGCAGATTACAACGAATGAAAAATCTAGTCTGAATCAGATCTAGATCATCCTTACAGCTAAGCATGAAAGGTGACTCTAACTCATGCCTGTACAATTCCATCAACTCGGCTCTTCCAAACCTTCCACATTTAATTGCATTTAATATTGCCTTTAAAATTTAAAATACGAGGGGAAAATGAGAGGTTTGGCACCTCTCCCCTCCTTGAATGTGTGTGTATGTGCTATATAGCTGGCGCGTTGTTGAGATGGAGCGATGCTCCTACATAATTTGTCCAACCTTTGGAGTCAACACTCCACTCTATCAACCTTGTGAGAGTCTAAGGGCTTCTAAGGAATAAGGAATCCTCCTTATTGCGCACCCCTTATAAATCTTCGTGAGAAACTGTCTCAGTCCACCCTCACGACATCGTGGACCTCTTGAACTAGGTAATTGTTAACCTATCGTTCATACCACAACAAGAGTGCTAGAAGGATGTGACAGGAAAGTTGCCACACCTCTCTCTCAAATGTTTGGTTTCTATGCATGGCCCCTCTACTCCTTATGTGAGTCAGATTAGCAAGCATCGTCAAGCCTACATCCACTAACAAAAACCATATCAAAAATACGTATACATAAATCCCACTGAAATCCATCATACATACCACATGTGTAATAATGAAATACTTGATCAAATACAATCCACTCCCTAACTCAATCTGGAGTACAAGGAATCCCATTGATGCCATCCACATCCATAACCTGTCATGTGTCCTGCTCACTCAAGAAAACTCGTCAATAACATCTGCCAATATATGTACATCAAAATAATAATAAGTCACAACACATCATCATCATCATATATATAACTCATAAGCGAAACAAATCATAGTATACCATAACCAGATCACTTGTGCACAAGTGTCCTCAAAAATTAAGTCAATAAAAGTATGCTCACCATAAAAGAATGTTACGAAAATACATAAAAGACATAGTACAATGAATACTTTCCACATCAAATATCAAAGCTTGACTACTAAAAAATTACGTATATAATATATATAATATATTAAATGCTTGAATCAATTAACAAAATAAACCATGATAATATTATATGCTTAAATCAATTAACAAAATAAACCATGATAAAATTCATGAATATCAATATCAATCATAAGATCTTTAAGAAATCCGTCCTATATTTCATTAATAACAATTCCGTCTTATATATCAATAATTATAAGTGTTATTAATAGTGTATTTAAATAAAAATTATCCATATAACTCTACATTATCAATTGGTATACTGTATCCATTAATATATACATTAACAATTTCATTCGGTTTACTCGTATTTAGGTATAATTTGTCATTAAAAAATTACTAATATAAAATCTTAATTAAGTTCGACTTGTTTACTTAAGCACAATTTATTTTCTTAAATATGTAGTTTCTGATATCTAAATTATTAAATAAAATACAAGTAACTATCAATATTAGGTAGTGAATTTGTAAAAGTGCATAAAATATTTATCTTTCGTTGAGAAACTCATTTTATTTTGAATTTTAATTCTTTTGTGTCACATGTTCCACAATCTTGCATTTATCCATAATTAAATTCTAGGATATCTGGAGTGCTTCCAATAAAATATTGTTATCACTCTCCTCTTATAATGCATAGGGTGGCAGCTAAGACAGTGGGTCCACTAGATGCCATCTAAATCGTCTAGATTCTATCTAAAAACGTTGTAGTAAAGAGTCGTTCTCACACTCGTTCTCAGACACTTCCATAAGAATTTAATAAAAGCTTGCGGTTATTTCTTTCAAACCTCGATAATGCTCTGAGAGTGGTGTAAAGGAGTAGAAGGAGTAGATTACAATTATTCTGAGATGGGAGTGAAGTCCCACCACCATCTAATAACAAATCAATCCCGATAAATGTGGGTGTTGTAACAACAGTAAATCAAGTGTAACTACTAAGGGAACCAAGCATGAGATATAGGTGACCTTAAGCTTACCGAGGGGTTTTAAGTATAAGCAGATCGATTTAGTTTTCATGTGCAGAACTGCCAATCGCTGACATGTGTAATAATTCTAACATGGAAAGGGTAACGTCACTTTAACACGAAACTTGATCCTAAGAAGGCCTCAATCTGCATGAAAGGTAGAGTTGGTTTTCCGGAAGCCCGATTCAGGCGCAGCCAAGGATTGACAAGGAAATTAGTGACTTAAGAAAAATGGGAACATCGAACTTCCATTGCTGAGAGTTGAGTTTGTTTAGTTCTCAAGAAAAAAATTTCATCAGTCGTAGAGAGCAGAAATCAATAGCACCATCTCCGTGCGTTTATGGATTCAAAAGGAAGGTGTAAGGACAATAACAAACAGTGAAATTGACGGATATGTATAATTGTTACTGCCTCACACACACAGACACTTCACAACAGTACAAACAATGGAATTCTGTATAAGAAAACCCGGTATGGAATTCTTCTATAGGTCTCAAATCATGAAGTAGATCTAATCTATTAGTCGTAGTACTCAAGGAAACTTGTTTTCTCTATTTGCATTTTTTTTTTCTTGAAAATACGGTATGATACATTTCTATTCTGGTTCACTGGTAACTCTTTCACTGCTATTTCAAGTACCTTACAAGCAGAGCCCCAAGATTGGAATGACTGCTATTTCAAGTACCTTACAAGCAGAGCCCCAAGATTGGAATGATAATTATATGCCTCCGGTGCTTATGGAATTTAGTAAAAGTTGCTTGGACCAATCCTACACTATACAGTAGTGTTAAATACTTCTTATCAAAGATAAACAAATACCATATATTATCGGACCAGAGGAACTATTTCATAATCAAGAAACATAAATCAATTCTCCATTGTAAAACTCGAACCGAAATCTCATACATAAATCAGATACTTTTTTAGTAGATTGGTAATTGGACCAGTTCAGATTGGTAATTGGTATGTGAACTGCTCCAATTACCAATCTACTAAAAATGACAATAGAAATATCGTATTACTTATTCAAACATCATTTCTATAACGATTTGATTCAACCCTAATCCATCCATAAACATCTCAACATATAAAGATAGATGTATTACATGATGAATATCTAAAATGTTCATCTCTTATTTCTTGCATAGTCCAGGGACAATATTT
>JASDQU010013450.1:85404-97213 GCA_032191745.1 Picea mariana | reverse complement strand
TGGAGGCACGCGTTCTCAGCCGCTACCTTTCGGCATTCTCAGCCGCGAGTTAGCAGATGTGCTAGTATTTAATTCCACTATGTATTGTATTGAGAACTCAATCAATCATAAATCCTTCTTTAAATATTGACAACTTACATGAGATTTAAATTAATTGCAAGCTTTAAACGATGTGTCATGAAATTAATAACAATATAATGCTTGTATAGGTAGAAGCTGATATGGTGGGGGAAATAAATGTGATGGGATGTGGTGATGTGATATCATAGTGAATGGAAAGTGTTAAGTATGAAGGTGCAAAATGATAAATGGGAAGTGTAAAATGTATGACATGAAAATGCATACATGTGGATGTGCGGACCTGTGAACTGGAAAATGTGAATGTAAGGAAGGGTGAGGAGGTCTGCATTGGGATTAGAAATATGGTTAAGTTGTTTTGGAGAAATGTGGACTTGCATACTTACAGACCTAGGAACTTGAGTAAAACATTAATGGGAAGTGTGTAATTCTACATTCGCTTTGGTGATAATTGACTAAGTGTCGAAAAAGTGAAAAAAATTATAATTCAAGGAATGGAAAAGGAAAATGCATTGTGGTGAATGCGAGGTTACGGACATAGGAACTTAAGAAAGTTTTGACGAATGATATTCAACTCCGCATCCACATTTTTGAAAAGTGACTAAGTACAAAAAAGATGAAAGTGAAATAAGATGTATACGGAGGTGAAAATTAGAAACTGTAGGGAGCGTGAATGCGGACCTATGGTTTGATAGACCTAGTGACTTGCAAAATTGAGACCTTTGTTAACCATGCTTCTCATTGTTTGAAAAATGACCAAGTGTTTGAAATTTTTTTGACAAGAGAGGAAATAAAAAAGAAGGAAAATAAACAAAAATGACATGTAAGGAAAGTCCTATGGGTGGTTTGATGAAAACACCAAGTTGATCAAGAACATAGATCAATAACCATTCCCTATTTTGTGGACTAATTCATCCCCCATATATGTCCATGTCCCCTTAGCAATTGACATCACATTTTGTTATTAAAATTCAAAAAGAAATTTCGCATATACATTGCTTTGTCGTAGGAACACAAATTATATCTACATTAAGAATTAATTAAAATGGGGATTATAGTGGGGACATTACATTCCCCCTCTCCTATAATTGTGCGTTGTTCTCAGTGAAAACTATACTGAAATTTTACCATCCCTATGGCTGTGTTCCTGATCACTTTGACTTTTCATTCCAGGATGCATACTGGTTTCACTCAGAAATCCCCTTCGTGTTCCACCTAGATCATAGTCCAATCAACTATGTGGTTGGGGTCAGACACATATTTATTTAATAATGATACATGAAATACACTATGTAATCTCATGGATGTAGGAAATGATAGCATGTATGCAATTGGCCCTATATTTTCTAATATTTCAAAAGGTCCACAATATCTTGTTCCCAACTTTGGGAAACTTCCTGATCTTAGCGAAATTATTTTTTCCTTCACTTTTAAAAAAACATGTTTTCCCACTTTAAAATATCTAATCGCTCTTATTTTCTGCATAACTTTTTTGCCTGTCCTGGGCAACCTTTAAATTTTGCTTGATCTTTTTCATCCACTCTTCCATTTCCTTTAGCAAATTTAGCCCAATAATTTCTCTGTCTGGTGGATTATCCCAACTCACCTGTGTGTTACACTTTATGCCATAAAATGATTCAAATCGACTCATTTTTAATGAGGCCTGATACCCATTATTGTAAGCAAATTATACTAGGTGTATATAATCCTCCCACTTTGATGGCTGGTCCATAACATAATTTCTAATCATGTCCTCAATTATTTTATTAGTCCTTTCTATCTTCCCATCTGACTCTGAGTGATATGTTGTACCGAGGTTTAAATTTGTACCAAATATTTTGAACAAACCCTTCCAAAAATTGGAAGTAAACTTTGGATCTCTATCTGAAACTATTGCCTTGGGCACTCTTTGTATCTTGGAAACTTCCTTCATGTAGATTTCTACAATATTATGTGCCTTGTGTGTAGTCTTCACAGGAAAAAAATGTGTTTCCTTAGTTAATTTATCCACCACCACCATGATGGAATCACGTTGCTTCACTGTTATGGGGATATTTGTAATAAAATAAACTATGACTACTTCCCACTTCCATTATGGAAGGGGAAATGTATGTAACAACCCTGTTGGATGTCTATGTTCAGTCTTCACTTTTTTCCACTTTAGACATATAACTAGTAATTAACCACTTCTTTCTTCACTCCGAGCCAAAAATATTGGCTTATTACAATTGTGATTGTTTTCTGATATCCTTGGTGCCCAACATATAAAACATTATGCATTTCCCTCATCACTGTGTTTTTTTATCTCATTGGAATTCAACACGTATACTTTGCCAATTAGCTCAAAACAAAATCACTTTATCTACTAAAAGCACAACTGAGTAATCAACTAAACATGTAGTGGAAGAATACATAAGGAAACCAAATAAAACACTTAAGAACACCAATTTTTTTGGGTTGAAACCCCTGGAAAAACCCCAGAGGGAAAACCAATGCTGAGAACGATTTTATTGTGCTAAAATCAGGGCTCCCGTAACAGGGATAATGGCCCACTAAGAGAAATACAACTACAGACTAACCTGGAAATGTATGAAGTATTGTACGACTAGTTATGGCACACTTTTCAAGGCATACATGATTCATCTTATTGTGAATCACATATATACATGTCTGTCTACACTTTGAACCACATATCCATAAGGAAAACTTTTATGGAAAACACTGTACAATTCGACACTCTCATGTGGATTCCTCATAATGAAACCGACCTGCATAAGCCTCTGTTCTCTCTTCTCTTTGACCCGATCTCTAGCTGGAACTATTTCTTCTTCCATATCCAATATCTCCTTGAATCAATGTCCTTCTTGATCCAATATCTCAAGTATCAAGTCTCCTTGAGTCTGTCAAGTGTAAGAAAAAGTCCTTCTTTGCTAAATCTACACTCTCGAATGACTCGACACTAGAAAAAATCCTTCTTTTCTATCTTTGTGTGAATGCGTCTTCCTCCTCCTATCCGTGATTTTATAATCATGAGTTAAAATCTATTTCTTATCTCAAAATTGATCTACAGTTGAGATTACCTCTCACACTCACTTAAGATTTAGATTACATGCTGCTAGCTATGCATGTTCCTTAAATAACTCAATTCAATAATAATACAAATTTACTTTAATTAATTCCTTTTAGCTAAAGTAAACTCAAGAAAAAGAATATTCTTTGATGACTTCCAAGTGCTAGACACATTCCAATGCAGAAGTACCTATATGATGCTACCACAAACATCAACATTCCCTCTTAGCGAGGGAGGTATGTCTCCCACATGGAGTTGGATCAATCTTCGCTATTAGATTTTCTACCATGCCTGCTCTCCAATATACCTAATTGGATGCTCCCTATGACACATAATATATCCCTGCAATGATGGTTTGACCTGTCTTCGAAGACTCACTGCCTTTGAAAATGCTTCTAGAAGTCTCTTGATCCTTAACATCCTACATGGATATCTCATACCAAATCAATCTCTTGACAGAAATTGAAGAGGATAACTCCCTCTTCCCATCTAAAGGTTTACTCCCCACTTTGGAATTCCATGAAATTTTCTCATCCTTTGACTGTTCACCCTTTGAATCCTATTTCTCCTCATCCTCTGTCATTGACATTGATCCATGATCCAATATCCCCTTGAATCTACTTACAGGTTGGCCCTAAAACCAGTATAACCTGCCCTCTTTGAAACCAATGCTCACTGCTGTGTTAGGGATAGCTCCCTCTGAACATATGAGTACTTTCCCTCTCTGAAAAGTAACTACAAAACCCCATGTCCTCCAAAACTGAAATCAAGAGCAAGTTCTTCTTCAGTTATGGTACATATAAAACATATGAAACCTCTAGAAAACCTCCTGACTCAATATGGAAACTAACTATCCCAAATCCTTCTACACCACACTTGGCATGAGTGCCAAGATCCACATGTAAACCTGAGTCCTTCTTTGACCAACTAGTGAAAAAATCATGTGTCCCCATCGTGTGAAGAGAAGCACCATTGTCTAAGTACCATGCACTCCTTGAGTAGGTGTTGGTAGAGAGGCATGTGAACATTGAGAATTCCTTCTCAAATTTTGTTGCAAATTCATCTAGTTGCATCTCTATTGATGTTGTTGTCTACATGTTCTCTTGCTTCTTCTTATCCAGACACTGTGATGCGTAGTGCTCAAACTTGTGGCACGTGAAGAACTTTATTTTACTCAAGTTATTCTTTCCTGGATGTGAGGTTGACTCCTCAATGTTACCCTGCTTGGTGGAACCCTTTCCTTTTCCCTTGTCTTATTAACAAGGGCCATGTTCTCTTCCTCTTCATCTTCCTGCTTGTTTCTCTTATACTCCTCTCGAGTCTCTTCTTGGATGAAATCATCCCAGTGTCTTTGCCAATATGGTATATTTTCCTAAGCACAAACTCATTTGACAAATGGTTCCCATGACTTGGGAAGACCATTCATTGCCACATTCACAAGCTCTGCATCCTTAGTTTTCTCCCCTATGGATGGAATCTGATCACGTACCTGTATGATCCTCATGAGATAGTTGGTAACATTATATGATCTAGACATCTGAACCAATATGAGTTTATTCCTTAAGACCATCTTCCTATTCATGTTCTTCCTCTGGAATAAAATTACTAGGGCATCAAACATCTCTTTGGTCGTCTTCTTATTTTTTAGGTGATGGATTAGATGATCCTTAATTAAATCTAGGAGGACCCTTTCTAATTTGATCTCCTTCTTTGAGCATATAAAGATGTCATATTTGTCAATGGATTAACTGCTTTATCCACTAACTCCCAAATTTCACACTCCTTCAATGCCAAAGTCACTCTTTATTTCCAATATAGGAAGTTGGATGCTCCATCCAATCTATCTTCAACTCTCAATGATGTTGTTTCCATCCCTAAGACCTGATAAACTGCACTGGAAATAACCTGCCACTGGAAAACTTCTCTTATATTGACCTATACAGAGTATATGTGACTGTAAACACTACCAAGTGTGTGTATACATGATTTTATACACTGCAAATCATGTATGTACACGATTCAACCCACTAGAAATCAAGTATATATGTGATTTTGTCTTCTATGAATTACATATGCCTATGTACACATGCAAAAACCTAGCTCTACCTCAATACGATTGTTTCCTTGAAAATCCATCCTTCGATTTCATGTTGTTGGTTATGAATATGTTATGGATATAATCTATGCCTTCCCTTTAGAGAAACTTCTATGATACCATGTTGGTTTTATTTCAACACTAGGTATGCTTTGATACCATGTTTAAATTTCTCCTAATAAACACCCGGTAATTAGCTCAAAACAAAATCGATTTATCTACTAAAAGCACAACTGAATAATCAACTAAAAATGTAGTAGAAGCATAAATAAGGAAACCAAATCAAACACATAATAACACCAAAGTGTTCGAGTATAAACCCATGGAAAAACCCCAGAGGAAAAACCAGTGCTGAGAATGATTTTATTATTCTAAAACCAACGCTTCTATAACAAGGATAATGGCCCACTGAGAGAAATACAACTACAAACTAACTTGGCAAGGTCTGACCTGTTGTACGACCAGTTATGAAATATTTTTGAGGAATACATGATTCACCTTCCTATGAATCATGTATATATGTGATTGTCTACACTGTGAACCAGGTATCCGTACAATTGTTTTTTACGAAAAGATCCATACCATCTAACACTCTCCTATGGATTCCTTAGACTGAAATCCACATGCATAAGCCTCTGTTCTCTCTTCTCCTAGACTTTATCTCTAGATGGAAGTCCTTATTCTTCCATATCCAAGATCTCCTTGAATCAAAGTCCTTCTTGATCCAATCTCTCAAGTATCAAGTCTCCTAAGTCCTTGAGTCTTTCAAGTGTAAGCAAAAGTCCTTCTTTGCTTCTACACTCTCAAATGAGTCCACACTAGTAAAATTCCTTCTTTTCTATATTTGTGTGAATGTGTCTTCCTCCTTCTCCTAGCCTTGCTTTTATAATCATGAGTTAAAATCCATTTCTAATCTCAAAAGTGATCTACGTTTGAGATCACTTCTCACACTCACTTAAGATTTAGATTACATGCTGCATGCTATGCATGTTCCTTAAATAACTCAATTAAGTAATTACATAATTAATTAATAAAAACAATTTACTTTAATAATTACTCTAATTAAAGTATATTCAAGAGTAGAAGGTTTTGGAAGATTTCCACATGCCTAGACACATATACCTATGTGGAAGTACTTGTCTGATGCTACCACAATCATAAAAAGATAATTCTATCTTCTTTCAACTCAAAATATTTAAATTTATGCTGTAAATTTCCTTGCTATAATGTTTCTTTTATTTTCAAATATTGTTGATATGAATTTGCTACTTCAATAATATTATCTTTCAGAACAATCTTGTACATGTTGGTGGATGAAATATGCATTTCACGATCTCTCCTACTAAGTGCATCAACCACTTGATTTTCTTTTCCCTTGATGTGATTGATTTCAAAGTCATATTCACTCAAAAATTCAAGCCATCTAGTTTGTCTAGCATTTAATGTTGTCTTTCCAAACAAACACTTCAGACCACAGTGGTCTGTCCTTAGGTCAAATTTCCTCCTCGTGAGGTAATTTCTCCACGTTTTTAATGCATTTACAATTGATGCTAATTCTAAGTCATGTGTAGCATACTTCCTCTCATGGTATTTTAATTTTATAGACTCATAACGTAGCACATGATATTTTTGTGTGAGGAATCCACCAAGCCCTTCCTTGCATGCATATATTCACACCACAAAACATTCATATGGATCTTCAATCTTTAGTATTGGCACACTTGTCAATATGTCTTTCAGTTTCTCAAAGCTCTCTTCAAAATTGGGAGTCCATTGAAATTTCACTCCCTTTTTTTGAAAAGAAGTGATTGGGCTTCCAATCTTTGAGAACCATTTTATGAATCTTCAATAATAACCAACAAGACCCATGAATGATATGACCTATGTGACACCTCTTGGTGCTGGCAATCCTCTAATGGCCTTTGTCTTCTCGAAATTAACGGTTATCCCTTCTGCTGAAAAAAATGGCCCAAGTAGTGAATATTCTTTTGATAAAATATGCACTTACTTATCTTGGAATACAATTTGTGTTCTCTTAAAACTTTTAGAACCATTCTCAATTGTTTCTCATATTCTTCGTAGGACTTAGAGTATATAAGTATATCATCGAGGAACACAATTACAAACTTTTCCAGGTATTCCTTGAACACTACATTCATCAGGCACATAAAAACAACTGAGGAATTTGATAGTCCAAATGGCACTACCGTGAATACATAATGCCCATATATTGTTATGAATGTTATCTTTCTGATATCTTCTTCCTTTATCCTCACTTGATGATAAACCGATCTCAATTTGATCTTGTAAAAGATTCTTTCACCTTTCAGCTGATCAAATAAATCATCAATCCTTGACCAAGGGTATTTTTCCTTTATGGTGAACTTATTTAGCTGTCGAAAATCAATACACAACCTTAAGGTTCCATATTCCTTCTTTACAAAAAGAACAGGGGCATCCTAAGGTGACACACTTGGACATATATACCCCTTATTTAAAAATTCTTGAAGCTACATCTACAACTCCTTCAATTTTGGCTTGAAAATTATGTATGGTGTCTTGGACACTGGGGTATCTCTTGGTACCAAATCAATAGAAAAATAAATGTCTCTCTTTGGTGGAAATCCTAGGATTTTCCCAAAAACGTCTTCAAAATCTTTCAAGACTGGCTGGTATACAATTCTTGCCACTCTATCTTTGGTTTCCTCTTCCATATAGGCTGCAAAAATATGACATCCCTTCTTGAAAATATTTTTCAACTACATAGCTGAAATCTCTCAAACGTCTATAGATCTTGGAATACCTTGAACCTTGCCTTGTTTCCCTTCTTCATCAAGACAAGTGATTGTCTTGTTGTAAGAGTCTAGGGTATCATGGTGTTTTTCCAACCAATCCATGCCAATTAGAAAATCATATGAACCTAATGGTATGATGTTTGCATTTACCTTTGTGCTAATTTCATTCATGTCTATTGGACAATCTTTAACTAGCTCATTAATTTTCCTCTTATCCCTTCTGTCTAACTGAACTAACCAACATTTCTTATGCCTACTTTCCAAGTGAATTATTTCAACAATGTTAAAGTTTATGTAAGTATGGCTAGATCCATAATCAATTAAAATTTCTATGGTTTGGTTATCAATCTTACCTTCCACTTCAATCATGGGGGATTCATATTCTACTTACTTGTTTTCCAAGGCTACATAAATCCTTAGCATGCTTCCTCCCATGTCTTCAACTGTATCAA
Organism: Picea mariana; assembly: GCA_032191745.1. Lineage (NCBI taxonomy): Eukaryota > Viridiplantae > Streptophyta > Pinopsida > Pinales > Pinaceae > Picea > Picea mariana. Next base: position 88,723 of record JASDQU010013450.1, on the reverse strand, counting down.
CTTCCTGAATGTTTTGGAAAGTACTTATTCTTTCTCCCTTGTGAGGGCAGTCCCTATATAAGTGATTTCCCTCACATACCCAACATTGTACATGATGTTTCCTTAGCCTTTTCCCAAATGAATTTGTAGTCTTGTGCTCATTTTGGGTTGCCTGACCTTGTTGATTTTCTTGGGAGTTGTTCTTGAAGAAGGGTGGCTTAAAACCTTTCTTCCTTTTATCCTTTTTACCCTTCATCTTGTCATTCCAATATTTTTGGAAAACTGGCCTTGCTCTGTTATATTCATAAATATGCTTTTCTCTCCTTATGGCTTCCTCCAAAGTCCTGGGGTTATCATATTGTATCTTATCACTGTCAAAAGAGGGTAACCCACTCAAAAACCTTTGGATTTTTACATTCTCAACCTTTATGAGGTCAACATATTTAAACAACTCAAAGAACCTCTTATCATATTCGTACATTATCATGCTTCCCAACTTGAGTTCAAACAACTCTTTCATCTTCCTTTTCTAATACTTCTTAGAAAAACATTTCTCTTGGAAATATCCTTTGAACTACCTCCAGGAGATCCTATTCTCATCAAGGTGCTTGGCTTGCTTATGTTGATCCCACCACATGGATACCTTTCTTTGCAAGTGGTATTTTTCAATTCTAGCTTCTATCCTTGAGGGGTAATCATGCAACTGGAAATATTTCTTCGTTTCCAACAGCTAGGACTTAACCTCTTCTCCCTTTCTCTACTCACCATTGAAATTTGGTGGCTTTATTTTCCCGAGTTCACCTTGCAAGATATCTTTCTTCTAGGAATTTTTTTTGTCTCTTGACATGAGACACACTTGGGTTTCTCCCTGGACTTGAAATTTCACAAGGTCTTCTAGTGGATTGCCTTGAAGAATGTGGTGCTTGTTCATGCTTCTAGACTGCCTATCATTCCCATGATCATCCCTTCTACTATGGGATATGGATGCTATCACTTGTTTAGCACTATATGATTTCTTGGTGCCAAAGTATTTTTTAACTTGATTATGAAACATATTCAAACTTTGAAGTATATCTTCCTAACATTTCATTATCCACCCTATAGCTTTTCACTTCTCTATGCAAGGTTTTAATAGTTACAGGCTCTTTCCCACCTCTCCTTCCGTTAGAATTTGTCTCAAAATTTCCCATGCTAACATGATGACCTTAGATCTCTTCCTCATGGCTATAACATCCCTGAGCATATTCCATAACTCTCGTCCTCATATAAGAACCAAATTTGTTTTCCTATACCCCTAATTTTGCAAGATGTGCATGTAATAATTATTTCTAGAACATGCATACCATAAAACATTTCATCAATTAAATATAGGTTATTATTCATCCCAATTTATGAAGGACACAATGCAGTAAGTCAAAACATGATTCCTTGTATTCATTCCTTTCTAAAACAACTCTCCAATGGTTATACTCATGCCTCATTCTAAGTTCAGAGTGAAAAGTTACAACAATTACAATTTGCAATTTTCCACTCACTTACTACCTTTTTGTAGGTACTAAAGATTGAAGACAACATGAAAAATGGAATTTTCAAAAGAACTCATTATACACCGTATGATTTCTTTACATGGAAGGAGAAGATGATAGTGCATATTCAAAGCAAAGGATTATACAGGTTAACCATGGACACAAAGACCGAACACACATCAACCATAGAAAAATCAAAGTATCTTAATTGAATGGATGAAGCGTTTGGAACTATTTGTAGTCTCATTTCTCCTAAACTCCTCTTTCACATATCCTGTTGTAAAACCCCTAATGAATCCTGGACCAACATGAAAGAGATTTTTCACAAACATGATGAGATGAGGGGACACATGCTCGATGTGGAATTGCTCACTTTGACCTTCGACCATCTCCAAGATTTCTTTACCAAATATAAGGATTTGTTGTCACAACTCAAGGCTTGTGGGGTTGATAAATCTAAGGAGGAGAAACAAATGGTTCTTACCATTCTCCCCAAACTTGGTCTAGAATAATCAGTGTTTGTTTCCACATTTCATTCAGTTAGGATCACCTCTGAAACTACCTGGAAAATGCATTCTCTTGAGGTCTTTATCGAGTCTCTGATGCAAGAGAAGAACAAGCTCATCAGCATGGGAAAAATCAAAGGCCCAAATGTGCATTCACTTGCTATGCAAGATGGTATAAATCATACAAATAATAAATCTAAAGACAAATACAAAATTAAAGCACATGCAAATCCAAAGAAGGAAGGGTACTCAAAACCCTTCAATGATGCCTCTGGATCCAAAGGTGGAAAGGGAAGAAAAGGGGAGAAATTCACTTACTTCCATAAATGATTCCATTCAGAATATGCGTGCATGCATAAACATATAGATCAAATGGCCCAAATAATTTAGCAAAACAACCTTGGAGATCGCATCCCCGAGAGTGCCAATAAGAAGAAGCCATAAGATCATAATCCTAGGAAAGGAAATTCTAGCCATGCTTTGATTGCCATCAACTCCTCTCCTAATGCTTGGATTGTAGATTCAGGTTCAGCACACCACATGAATTCCACAAAAGAATTCTACTCTTCATTGGACACATGCAAAGGTCCTCCTGTTCTGATGGAGGATAACTCTTAGGCCAAGGTCACTAGCAAAGGAAGAATTGAACTCACAAAAAGGAGCTTCGAGAATGTGCTACACATTCCCAAACTCTCCTTCAATATTCTCTCTGTGTATCATATGACATACTTTGGCATTGAAAACAAATTTTATTCAAACCTAATGTTATTGATATCTATGACATGCAAACCAATTCCAAGTTTTCTACCTGTGAGGTAAATCATCAATCTAGAGTCTACACATTTTCTGACTTTATTGAACCAGATTGTGCATTAATACTTACCCATGTTGATGAAAGTAGTACTATATGGCATGAAAGGTTCGGGAATTTAAATTTCAGATATATGCAACAACTTAGCAAGCATGGAATGGTTGATGGTCTATGTGACATCCACTTCTCCAAAGGAATTTGTGAGGGATGTGTTCTTGGAAAACACCCTCAAGAGAAATTCGACAAAGGAAAGACTCAGAAGGTCTTCCTTCCTTTAGATCTGATCCATAGTGATATAATGGGACCTTTTCCACATCCATCAATCAATAAAGAAAGGTACATTCTCATTTTTGTTGATGATTTCTCACGTTTGACATGGACTTTCTTTCTCAAGAAAAAAATAGAGGTCTTTCAACACCTCAAAGATTTCAAATCCCTTGTTGAAACACAAATAGGAAAGAAGATCAAATCCCTCTGAAAAGATAATGGGGGGGATT
>JASDQU010013450.1:58282-84707 GCA_032191745.1 Picea mariana | reverse complement strand
TCTATAGATGTTAGGATTGGTTCTTCTAGTAGTCATAGCCATATTTTTACTTCAACATTTCTTTCCACACTAAATGCATTCTCCAATGATTTGGGTTCCCAAAGGAAAACCTCATGTTGAATGTTATCTCTTAAAGTTCCTATTAATACATCAATCAAGTGCTCATCTGGAATATATGTTACCTTTAAATTCAATCTTTGGAAGTTCTCAATGTGCTCTGTAATCAAACCCTTTTGCTTGAGATTTATCAATTGGCTAAAGAAGGTATTGCTCCTTGTATCCTCATAGTGTGCTATCATTTCTTCCATGAAAATTGTCCAAGTGATGAGTGATTTGCGAGAAAAAAATCCATCTATACCATACAAATTGATTGGTTTCTAAACATAAAGAAGCAATTCGTACCTTTTGTGTATGTGGCACATTATGTAGATCAAATACTTGTTCCATCTGAAGTATCTATGTGATAGGGTACTTGCCATCAAACTTCTTCATATCGATCTTAGGAATGTGGTTGGTCTTCAACCCAAAGTTAGAGTTTATCCATTCTTGATTCACCTTCCTTGTGTCCTCATCATGAATTTCATGGGATACATTTTCACTTTCAGGTGTCCTCTCTATTACAATTTTTTTCAATCCTTCCATGATCTCCTCTTTTAAACCATCCATCTTTGCCTCCAACTTAGCTTCCATCTCTTGTAGTTCATCTTTTCTTACTGTCTTCTTTTGTAAATCATTTATTTCCATACGCATGTCTTCACCTTCATCAAGATTCCAAGTAGGATTGTCTGGAGGCTTATTTGGTGTAGAAGTTCCCTTTTTTGGTGGTATGTTGGCCAAGTATCACTTGAAACCTTGATTTTGAGGTGGTTCTTCTAGACAATCTTCCTTTTATTATATCTCCAAAATTTCATCCCTTCTGAGTATGAAATTTTCCTTTTTGTAGGTCTCTAATATTTATTCTCTGCAATGCCACAGGTCTAATGAAAATTGTATGTGCCAAGTGGAATTTATGGTAACTTCCCCACAACTTGCTAATTTTTATCCTTTCCAGGAGATCTCACTTTTATAGCGTTCCCCGCACAAAAAAATTGATATAAAATTATGAAACTCGTACTAAAACTACTGCGGTCTGTCCAATATCCAATGCAACTAGTCTCACTCAATTTGGATACTCTAGGAATAATTTATGATTGTTTTACTCGGAACACCTGCTTGAGAATAGTCAATAGGACTAGTCAGATACCATATCTTCCATAGGGTGTATCTACAAATTTATGATGACCTAGAAGATGAAATTGTTACCAAAGATACCTTACTAATTTCTGTGAATATCCTTTGGAGTTCGGGGTCTGAAACATTACACAAACAATTTTATAGTGAAAATTCCTCAATGACTCAATTCAGGATGATTCCAGAACCCTATCTTAGAAAGGTTGTATCTCCGGAAGTATAAGGCTTCAGGAGCTGAAATTTTAACCCAACGTACCTTGATCCATCTACTAAATATGCTCCAATACGTTGCTTTTGAATCGTTGTAGAAAACAATTTATAGCAAAAATTCCAAGGTGTATCAGATGTAGCAATGAAACCCCAAGACCTTGAGCTCTGATACCATATGTTAGGAACCAAATATCAATATAGCATAGAAAAAACTCAGAATAAGTACTCAATGCCTTGAAAATGAGATAAATTCAGATAATAAGCCTCTTCTAGGGGGCAACCTCCTTATGCCCACATAAATGTTCAATTACAAGATGATTCCAAATGAAATTGTCTCCTTGGTATATATAGGAGACTAGGAGGTATAATTACAACTAATGGAATAAAGCCAACATAAATAAAATAACATTACAAATGTAATATGCCCCAATTAAGGGGCAACGAGCCACTATTTAGGGCTTAACACCTTTACTTTCTTGCATCTAATTACTTTATAGGTGTATGTTGTGGTTGAGGTGGCATAACTGTTGTAACTGCTTCTTGATTTTCCGGTTCGGTAATTTTGATTAATGCCTTTTTCAACCACTCCTCAATGTATTCCCTTAAAGGTGCTATAGTAATTTCATGCTTAGTTTTAATTCAAACAACTGATTTTAAAATTCTCTCAAATTCATTTTTGATGATGCAACGCATAATCCATTTTATCATTCCTGTTGATATATTGAACTAGCTATTTTTCAACTTCATCTTCAGAAAATTCTATAGTTTCGGTTAAAAAAAATTCCAAGCGAATTTTAATGCATTAAGTTGTCCCATTAAAGATTCTTTTGATAAGATCATGGTATCCATCAATAAATTGGGACCATTTACTTCTTTAGTAAGACTAACAAGTTTAAGAAACAAATCACTCTTTTTATTTCTTAAGACATCAGTTTCATCTATCATTTCTCTTAATTCCTTGATTCTCCTTGGCCAACATACATTAATCTATTTCATATAGAGAGACAAAGGAAGTTTTTGTTCTTTTCTTCAAGCTTCATTTAAGCTTGAAACTTTGGCTTAAAATGTATTCACGGCTTCCTTGAAAAATCATTCATCATTTTCCAAATCCTTTTGCAATTATTCTTTGAAATTTTGTATTCTGGATTAAAAGCTAGCAATGTTTTGAGAAAACTCCCAAATTTCTTGGATTATTTCTATTCTCTTCTGTATGGAATCACCAACATATTTTCTTATATCTTGAAATAAATTTGATGAGCCTTTGTACTTTGTAGTTCTTTCCAGGGTATCCTCTGACACAAGTGTAGGTTGGTTTGAACTCAAAGGTTCATGAAACAATGGTGATGGTACCAAATCAACTTTTAATTATTTTATTCTTCTTTTCAATTATTAATTTTTCTTTTCCATGTTATCAATTGAATGCTTCAAGGCCTCACCAATAGCTCCGTGAAATTCTACAATTGTTTGTGGTGATAGTCCATCTAGATCAATTGAGGACTTGCATCTTTATGATGACCTTTTATTCCTAGTATTTACCTTTTTCCAGTAACAATTTCTTAGTCTCACGATTGTAGGTCGCGTGGTGTAAAGTTACAAATTCTTCTTCAAACATTTTAGGATCCCAAGTAATGATAATGCCAACAATTTCTCTTGTTTTTAATAACCTTTGTTTGGATCAACTAGGTTCTTCAATAAGTCCATCCATGTCCATTGTGGAGGGACTCTCCTAGACTCTAGGTATGCTTAACCTGACTAATGATGTATTGCTTTTTCTTTTTACAGGAGTATATGAAATATGTGTTTTTTCAATATTTTTCCTCGGTGGTTATTTATCTCCACCATCGTCTGACCCCCCAAATGATGTTTTTGCTGCTCTCTATTCCACTGGTTCTATTCTTCATCCTCGATGGAGTGCTTCTTTGGGATGTTGTTGGTGAATTAGGGATTTGATTTGTTAGTTTCCTATCGTGTTGTCTGTGTCCTTCATTGGTGTTGTTTATTTCTCCTGTGTCATTTGAAGCTTGGTAGGCCGCTATTTCATGAAGATCTAAATTATCTCTTCCACCTTCTTGAAACTGTTCAATTTTAGTGAAATGTGAAGAGTACCTAACTAATTCCATATGTTCAGTAAATTTATTGTCTGGGTCAAAACCCTCAACAAATTTAACTTCCTTCAAACCTATGTATTCATGGTGTCCTTCCAATTCATTAAGGTGGGTTATATCCTTAACACTAAATTTCCCAATTTTCCATGGTAGGGGTGATAATTTATTTTTCCTCTTATCATGGAACAAGTGGGCCCAAGTCTTATACTGTTTGCACATTTCTATGACAAAGAGTTTATTTGATGCATAGAATGGAAAAAGGGAAGGATTATCCTTACTACCAAACAATATAATAATCACAGTGAATGCTTTAGACATTTCATAAGATCCTTTCCTAGAGAGAAAGGTAGCTGCTTCCAGGGACAATCTCGATGTATTATTACCAAAAATCAACATTTTAAATTTTGAAATGAAGTTGTTATGAATTGGGTAAAATTTGTATTGAGCTTTATGTCTGTATGGGACCAAATACCATGCATAAAATGGCTCCAATTTAAAATCAACATGTTTTTCCCTTGACAAATCTTCAAGCACATGACCATAAGCGATGGCAAAAAAGGTAAGAATTCATATAAATCTTTCGATTCTTTTTTAGGTTATTCAATTGGAAAAAAATTTCATTTGAGATAATATAACCCCAATCAATAATGGCCTTTTCATGCAAAGCATAGTGAAGGGAATATATGACATTTCTTAATATAAACACTGTAGATTCCAAATCGATAATGCGGGTGAACATGCATGAAAATTATATATAGGGTTTTTTTAATGAACTTACCTTAATCTTGGAAGTTCCGGAGTTACTGGTTGGGTCCTCCAAGTAATTACTTAGAAACCTATTTCCTCCTTTATTCTACTTCATAAATTAATTAGCTTTTTCATTCTTGAACTGCATGGTAGGTGTAGGGAGTCACAACATTTTGGAGAATGCTGAAGGAGCTAGAGAAATGGGTTGATGGCCTTGAAATTGAATTATTCTCTGTTCAGAGATGAAATTGTCTGCACACCATTGGACAATTTTTTTTAAGTCTATCACTTCCATAACACAACCTGCTAATGTTATTCCTGAGATCTAGATCAAGTTCATTTTCTTCTCCTCTGGGAAATATATTTGTAGTAATTGTATACCATGAACCACTAAAACTGATGATTTTCACGCCCCAATGTGTTCAATGTATCTCTGCAATACAATTCATTTTTCTTACTTGACATTATTTTCTACTTTTGACACAATGGTGGCTCTACTTTCGATACTTACAACTTAGCATATTTGATTTTATTTAATTCCACCACGTATTGTCTTGAGAACTCAATCAATCATAAATCCTTCTTTAAATATTGACAACTTACATGAGATTTAAATTAATTGCGAGGTTTAAATGATGTGTCGTGAAATTAATAACAATATAATTCTTGTATAGGTAGCAACTGATATGGTGGGGGAAATAAATGTGATGGGATGTGGTGATGTGATATCATAGCGAATGGAAAGCGTTAATTATGAAGGTGCAAAAGGATAAATGGGAAGTGTAAAATGTATGACACAAAAATGCATGCATGTGGATGTGTGGACCTGTGAACTAGAAAATGTGAATGTAAGGAAGGGTGAGGAGGTCTGCATTGGGATTACAAATATCGTGAAGTTGTTTTGGATAAATGCGGACTTGCATACTTACAGACCTAGGAACTTGAGTAAAACATTAATGGGAAGTGTGTAATTCTACATTCACTTTGGTGATAATTGACTAAGTGTCGAAAAAGTGAAAAAAATTATAATTCAGGGAATGGAAAAGGAAAATGCATTGTGGTGAATGCGAGGTTGCAGACATAGGAACTTAATAAAGTTTCGACGAATGATATTCAACTCCGCATCCACATTTTTGAAAAGTTACTAAGTATAAAAAAGGTGAAAGTGAAATAAGATGTATACGAAGGTGAAAATTAGAAAATGTAGGGAGCGTGAATGCAGACCTATGGTTTTACAAACCTAGAGACTTGCAAAATTGATACCTTTGTTAACCATGCTCCACATTGTTTGAAAAATGACCAAGTGTTTGAATTTTTTATGATAAGAGAGGAAATAAAAAAGAAGGAAAATAAACAAAAATGACATGTAAGGAAAGTCCTATGGGTGGTTAGATGAAAACACCAAGTTGATCAAGAACACAGATCAATAACCCTTCCCTATTTTGTGGATTAATTCATCCCCCATATCTGTCCATGTCCCCTTAGCAATTGACATCACATTTTGTTATTAAAATTTAAAAATAAATTTCGCATATACATCGCTTTGTCGTAGGAACACAAATTATATCTACATTAAGAATTAATTAAAATGGGGATTATAGTGGGGACATTACATTCCCCCTCCCCTATAATTGTGTGTTGTCCTCAGTGAAAACTATACTGAAACTTTACCATCCCTATGGATTTGTTCCTGATCACTTTGACTTTTCATTCTAGGATGCATACTGATTTCACTCAGAAATCCCCTTCGTGTTCCACCTGGATCATAGTCCAATCAATTATGTGGTTGGGGTCAGACACATATTTCTTTAATAGTGATACATGAAATAAACTATGTAATCTCATGGATGTAGGAAATGATAGCATGTATGCAATTGGCCCTATCTTTTCTAATATTTCAAAAGGTCCACAATATCTTGTTGCCAACTTTTTGAAACTTCCTGATCTTAGTGAATTTCTTTTTTCCTTCACTTTTAAAAACACATGTTTTCCCACTTTAAAATATCCAATCACTCTATTCTTTTCTGCGTAACTTTTTTGCCTGTCCTGGGCAACCTTTAAATTTTGCTTGATATTTGTCATCCACTCTTCCATTTCCTTTATCAAATTTAGCCCAATAACTTCTTTATCTGGTGGATTATCCCAACTCACCCATGTGTTACACTTTCTGCCATAAAATGATTCAAATGGACTCATTTTTAATGAGGCCTGATACCCATTATTGCAAAAAAATTATACTAAGTGTATATAATCCTCCCACTTTGATGGCTGGTCCATAACATAATTTCTAATCATGTCCTCAATTATTTTATTAGTCCTTTCTGTCTTCCCATCTGACTTTGAATGATATGTTGTACCGAGGTTTAAATTTGTACTAAATATTTTGAACAAACCCTTCCAAAAATTGGAAGTAAACTTTGGATCTCTATCTGAAACTATTTCCTTGGGAACACTTTGTATCTTGGAAACTTCCTTAATGTATATTTGTACAATATTTTGTGACTTGTGTGTAGTCTTCATAGGAAAATAATGTGTTTCCTTAGTTAATTTATCCACCACCACCATGATGGAATCATGTTGCTTCACTGTTATGGGGATATTTGTAATAAAATAAACTATGCCTACTTCCCACTTCTGTTATGGAAGGGGAAATGTATGTAAAAACCCTGTTGGATGTCTATGTTCAGTCTTCACTTTTTTCCACTTTAGACATATAACTAGTAATTAACCACTTCTTTCTTCACTCCGAGCCAAAAATATTGGCTTATTACAATTTGATTGTTTTTTGATATCCTTGGTGCCCAACATATGAAACATTATGCATTTCCCTCATCACGTTGTTTTTTATCTCATTGGAATTCAACACATATACTTTGCCTTTGTACATGAGAATTAGCTCAAAACAAAATCACTTTATCTACTAAAAGCACAACTGAGTAATCAACTAAACATGTAGTGGAAGCATACATAAGGAAACCAAATAAAACACATAAGAACACCATTTGTTTTGGGTATAAACCCCTGGAAAAATCCTAGAGGGAAAACTAATGCTGAGAATGATTTTATTGTGCTAAAATCAGGGCTCCCGTAACAGGGATAATGACCCACTGAGAGAAATACAACTACAGACTAACCTGGAAATTTATGACCTATTGTACGACTAGTTATGGCACACTTTTCAAGGCATACATGATTCGTCTTATTGTGAATCACATATATACATGATTGTCTACACTTTGAACCACATATCCATAAGGAAAAGTTTTATGGAAAACTTTGTATGATCCGACACTCTCATGTGGATTCCTCAGAATGAAACCCACCTATGTAAGCCTCTGTTCTCTCTTCTCTTTGACCCGATCTCTAGTTGGAATTATTTCTTCTTCCATATCCAATATCTCCTTGAATCAATGTCCTTCTTGATCCAATCTCTCAAGTATCAATTCTCCTTGAGTCTGTCAAGGGTAAGAAAAAGTCTTTCTTTGCTGAATCTACACTCTCAAATGACTTGACACTAGAAAAAGTCCTTCTTTTCTATCTCCATGTGAATGTGTTTTCCTCCTTCTCCTATCCTTGATTTTATAATCATGAGTTACAATCTATTTCTTATCTCAAAATTGATCTACGGTTGAGATTACCTCTCACACTCACTTAAGATTTAGATTACATGTTGCAAGCTATGCATGTTCCTTAAATAACTCAATTCAATAATAATGCAATTTTACTTTAATTAATTCCTTTTAACTAAAGTAAACTCAAGAAAAAGAAGATTCTTTGATGACTTCCACGTGCTAGACACATTCCAATGTGGAAGTACCTATATGATGCTACCACAAACATCAACATTCCCTCTTAGCAAGGGAGGTATGTCTCCCACATGGAGTTCGATCAATATTCACTATTATATTTTCTAACATGCCTGTTGTCCAATATACCTAATTGGATGCTCCTTATGACACATAATCTATCCCTGCAATGATGGTTTGAACTTTCTTCAAAGACTCACTGCCTTTGAAAATGCTTCTATAAGTCTCTTGATCCTGAACATCCTACATGTCTATCTCATACCAAATCGATGTCCTGACAGAAATTGAAGAGGATAACTCCCTCTTCCCATCTAAAGGTTTACTCCCCACTATGGAAGTCCATGAAATTTTCTCATCCTTCGACTGTTCACCCTTTGAATCCTACTACTCCTCATCCTCTGTCACTGACATCGATCCATGATCCAATATCCCCTTGGATCTACTTACAGGCTGGACCTGCAACCAGTATAACCTACCCTCTTTGAAACCAATGCTCATTGTTGTGTTAGGGATAGCTCCCTCTAAACATATGATTACTTTCCCTCTCTGAAAAGTAACTACAAAACCCCATGTCCTCCAAAAATGAAATCAAGAGAAAGTTCTTCTTCAGTTATGGTACATATAACACATATGAAACCTCCATAAAACCTCCTGACTCGATATGGAAACTAACTGTCCCAAATCCTTCTACACCACACTTTGCATGAGTGCCAAGATCCACATGTAAACTCGAGTCCTTCTTTGACCAACTAGTGAACAAATCATGTGTCCTCGTCGTGTGACAAGAAGCACCATTGTCTAAGTACCATGCACTCCTTGAGTAGGTGTTGGTAGAAAGGCATGTGAACATTGAGAATTCCTTCTCAATTTTTTTTGCAAACTCATCTAGTTGCATATCTATTGATGTTGTTGTCTACGTGTTCTCTTGCTTCTTCTTATCCAGAAATTGTGATGCATAGTGCCCAAACTTATGGCACATGAATAACTTTATTTTACTCAAGTTATTCTTTCCTGGATGTGAGGTTGACTCCTCATTGTTACCCTTCTTGGTGGAACCCTTTCCTTTTCCCTTGTCTTATTAACAAGGGCCATGTTCTATTCCTCTTCATATTTCTTGTTGTTGCTCTTATACTCCTCCCGAGTCTCTTCTTGGATGAAATCATCCCAGAGTCTTTGCCAATATGGGATATTTTCCTAAGCACAAACTCCTTTGAAAAATGGTTCCCATGACTTGGGAAGACCATTCATTTCCACATTCACAAGCTCCGCGTCCTTAGTTTTCTTCCCTATGGATGGAAGCTGATGACGTACCTATGTGATCCTCATGAGATAGTTGGTAACATTATATGATCTAGACGTCTGAACCAATATGATTTTATTCCTTAAGACCATCTTCCTATTCATGTTCTTCCTCTGGAATAAAATTACCAGAGAAACAAACATCTCTTTGGTCATCTTCTTCTTCTTTAGGTGAGGGATTAGATGATCCTTAATTAAATCTAGGAGGACCCTTTCTAATTTGATCTCCTTCTTTGAGCATATAAAGATGTCAGATCTATCAATGGAGTAACTGCTTTATCCACTAACTCCCAAAGTTCATACTCCTTCAATGCCAAAGTCACTCTTTATTTCCAAGATAGGAAGTTGGATGCTCCATCCAATCTATCTTCAACTCTCAATGATGTTGTTTCCATCCCTAAGACCTGATAAACTGCACTAGAAATAACCTGCTACTGGAAAACTTCTTTTATACTGACCTGTATGGATTATACGTGACTGTAAACACTACAAAGTGTGTGTATACATGATTCGTTACACTACTAATCGTGTATGTATGCGATTCAACCCACTAAAAATCATGTATGTATGTGATTTTATCTTCTATGATTCACATATGCCTCTATACACCTACAAAAACCTAGCTCTACCTCAATACGACTGTTTCTTTGAAAATCCATCCTTCGATTTCCTTTTGTTGGTTATGAATATGTTATGGAGATAATATATGGCTTCCCTTTAGAGAACCTTCTATGATACCATGTTGGTTTTCTTTCAACCCTAGGTATGCTTTGATACCATGTTTAAATTTCTCCTAATAAACACCCGGTGATTAGCTTAAAACAAAATCACTTTATCTACTAAAAGAACAACTAAATAATCAACTAAAAATGTAGTAGAAGCATAAATAATGAAACCAAATCAAACACATAATAACACCAAAGTGTTCGAGTATAAACCCATGGAAAAACCCCAGAGGAAAAACTAGTGCTGAGAATGATTTTATTATTCTAAAACCAACGCTCCTGTAACAGGGATAATGGCCCACTGAGACAAATACAATTGCAAACTAACTTGGCAAGGTCTGACCTGTTGTATGACCAGTTATGGAAGAGTTTCAAGGAATACATGATTCACCTTCCTATGAATTGTGTATATATGTGATTGTCTACACTGTGAACCAAGTATCCATACAATTGTTTTTTACGAAAAGATCCATACCATCTGACACTCTCCTGTGGATTCCTTAGACTGAAACCCACATGCATAAGCCTCTGTTCTCTCTTCTCCTTGACCTTATCTCTATATGGAATTCCTTCTTCTTCCATATCCAAGATCTCCTTGAATCAAAGTCCTTCTTGATCCAATCTCTCAAGTATCAAGTCTCCTAAGTCCTTGAGTCTATCAAGTGTAAGCAAAAGTCCTTTGCTTCTACACTCTTGAATGAATCCACACTAGTAAAATTCCTTCTTTTCTATCTTTGTGTGAACGTGTCTTCCTCCTTCTCCTAGCCTTTCTTTTATAATCATGAGTTATAATCCATTTTTAATATCAAAATTGATCTACGTTTGAGATCACTTCTGACACTCACTTAAGATTTAGATTACATGCTGCATGCTATGCATGCTCCTTAAATAACTCAATTAAGTAATTACATAATTAATTAATAAAAACAATTTACTTTAATAATTACTCTAATTAAAGTATATTCAAGAGTAGAAGATTTTGGGAGATTTCCACACGCCCAGACACATATACCTCTATGGAAGTACTTGTCTGATGCTACCACAATCATAAAAAGATAATTCTATCTTCTTTCAGCTCAAAATATTTAAATTTATGCTATAAATTTCCTTGCTATAATGTTTCTTTTATTTTCAAATATTGTTGATATGAATTTGCTACTTCAATAATCTTATCTTTCAGAACAATCTTGTACATGTTGATGGATGAAATATGCATTTCATGATCTCTCCTGCTAAGTGCATCAACCACTTGATTTTTGTTTCCCTTGATGTGATTGATTTCAAAGTCATATTCACTCAAAAATTCAAGCCATCTAGTTTGTCTAGAATTTAATGTTGTCTTTCCAAACAAACACTTCAGACCGCAGTGGTTTTTCCTTAGGTCAAATTTCCTCCTCATGAGGTAATTTCTCCAAATTTTTAATGCATTTACAATTGCTGCTAATTCCAAGTCATGTGTAGCATACTTCCTCTCATGGTATTTTAATTTTATAGACTCATAACGTACAACATGATATTTTTGTGTGAGGAATCCACCAAGCCCTTCATTGCATGCATATATTCACACCACAAAACATTCATATGGATTTTCAATCTTTAGTATTGGCACACTTGTCAATATGTCTTTCAGTTTCTCAAAGCTCTCTTCAAAATTGGGAGTCCATTGAAATTTCACTCCCTTTTTTTGAAAAGAAGTAATTGGGCTTCCAATCTTTGAGAACCATTTTATGAATCTTCAATAATAACCAACAATACCCATGAATGATATGAACTATGTGACACCTCTTGGTGTTGGCCATCCTCTAATGACCTTTGTCTTCTCGAAATCAACTGTTATCCCTTCTGCTGAAAAAAAAAATGGCCCAAGTAGTGAATATTCTTTTGATAAAATATGCACTTATCTTGGAATACAATTTGTGTTCTCTTAAAACTTTTAGAACCATTCTCAATTGTTTCTCATATTCTTCGTAGGACTTAGAGTAGATAAGTATATCATCAAGGAACACAATTACAAACTTTTCCAGGTATTCCTTGAACACTACATTCATCAAGCACATAAAAACAACTGAGGAATTTGATAGTCCAAATGGCACTACCATGAATACATAATGCCCATATATTGTTATGAATGTTGTCTTGCTGATATCTTCTTCCTTTATTCTCACTTGATGATAAACTGATATCAAGTCGATCTTGGAAAAGATTCTTACACCTTTCAGCTAATCAAATAAATCATCAATCCTTGACCAAGGGTATTTTTTCTTTATGGTGAACTTATTTAGCTGTCGAAAATCAATACACAACCTTAAGGTTCCGTATTTCTTCTTTACAAAAAGAACAGGGGCATCCTAAGGTGACACACTTGGACATATATACCCCTTATTTAAAAAATCTTGAAGCTACATATGCAACTCCTTCAATTCCATCTTCACAATTATGTTTGGTGTCTTGGACACTGGGGTATATCTTGGTACCAAATCAATAGAAAAATCAATGTCTCTCTTTGGTGGAAATCCTGGGATTTTCCCAAAAACGTCTTCAAAATCTCTCAAGACTGGCTGGTCTTCAATGCTTTCCACTCTATCTTTGGTTTCCTTTTCCATATGGGCTACAAAAATATGACATCCCTTCTTGAAAATATTTTTCAACTGCATAGCTGAAATCTCTCAAACATCTATAGCTCTTGGAATACCTTGAACCTTGCCTTGTTTCCCTTCTTCATCAAGACAAGTGATTGTCTTGTTGTAAGAGTCTAGGGTATCATGGTGTTTTTCCAACCAATCCATGCCAATTAGAAAATCATATGAACCTAATGGTATGATGTTTACATCTACCTTTGTGCTAATTCCATTCATGTCTATTGGACAATCTTTAACTAGCTCATTAATTTTCCTCTTAGCCCTTCTGTCCAATTGAACTAACCAAGATTTCTTATGCCTACTTTCCAAGTGAATTATTTCAACAATGTTAAAGTTTATGTAAGTATGGCTAGCTCCATAATCAATTAAAATTTCTATGGTTTGGTTATCAATCTTACCTTCCACTTCAATCATGGGGGATTCATATTCTACTTGCTTTTTTTCCAAGGCTACATAAATCATTAGCATGCTTCCTCCCATGTCTTCAACTGTATCAACTTCCTAAATGTTTTGGAAAGCACTTATTCTTTCTCCCTTGTGAGGGTAGTCCCTATATAAGTGATTTCCCTCACATACCCAACATTGTACATGATGTTTCCTTAGCCTTTTCCCAAATGAATTTGTAGGCTTGTGCTCATTTTGGGTTGCCTGACCTTGTTGATTTTCTTGGGAGTTGTTCTTGAAAAAGGGTGGCTTAAAACCTTTCTTCCTTTTATCCTTTTTACCCTTCATCTTGTCATTCCAATATTTTTGGAAAACTGGCCTTGCTCTGTTATACTCATAAATATTCTTTTCTCTCCTTATGGCTTCCTCCAAAGTCCTGGGGTTATCATATTGTATCTTATCACTGTCAAAAGAGGGTAACCCACTCAAAAAACTTTGGATTTTTACATTCTCAACATTTATGAGGTCAACATATTTAAACAACTCAAAGAACCTCTTCTCATATTCGTACATTATCATGCTTCCCAACTTGAGTTCAAACAACTCTTTCATCTTCCTTTCCTAATACTTCTTAGAAAAAAATTTCTCTTGGAAATATCCTTTGAACTACCTCCAGGAGATCCTATTCTCATCAAGGTGCTTGGCTTGCTTACGCTGATCCCACCACATGGATACCTTTCTTTGCAAGTGGTATTTTTCAATTCTAGCTTCTATCCTTGAGGGGTAATCATGCAACTGGAAATATTTCTTCGTTTCCAATAGCTAGGCCTTAACCTCTTCTACCTTTCTCTACTCACCATTGAAAGTTGGTGGCTTTATTTTCCCAAGTTCACCTAGCAAGACATCTTCCTTCTAGGAATTTTTTTTGTCTATTGACATGAGACACACTTAGGTTTCTCCTTGGACCTGAAATTTCATGAGGTCTTCTAGTGGATTTCCTTGAAGAATGTGGTGCTTGTTCATGCTTCTAGACTTCCTATCATTCCCATGATCATCCCTTCTACTATGGGATATGGATGTTATCACTTGTTTAGCACTATATGATTTCTTGGTGCCAAAGTATTTTTTAACTTGCTTATGAAACATATTCAAACTTTGAAGTATATCTTCCTAATATTTCATTATCCTCCCTATAGATTTTCACTTCTCTATGCAGGCTTCTGATAGTTACAAGCTCTTTCCCGCCTCTCCTTCTGTTAGAATTTGTCTCAACATTTCCCATGCTAACATGATGACCTTATATCTCCTCCTCATGGATATAAGATCCCTGAGCATATTCCATAACTCTCGTCCTCATATAAGAACCAAATTTGTTTCCCTATACCCCTAATTCTGCAAGAAATGTGCATGTAATAATTATTGCTAGAACATGCATACCATAAAACATTTCATGAATTAAATATAGGTTATTATTCATACCAATTTACGAAGGACACAATGTAGTAAGTCAAAACATGATTCCTTGTATTCATTCCTTTCTGAAAAAACTCTCCAATGGTTGTACTCATGCCTCATTCTGAGTTCAGAGTGAAAAGTTACGACAATTGCAATTTGCAATTTTCCACTCACTTACTGCCTTTTTGTAGGTACAGAAGATTGAAGACAACATGAAAAATGGAATTTCCAAAATAACTCATTATACACCGTATGATTTATTTGCATGGAAGGAGAATATGATAGTGCATATTTGAAGTAGAGGATTATACAAGTTAACCATGGACACAAAGACCGAACACACATCAGCCATAGAAAAATCAAAGTATCTGAATTGAATGGATGAAGCGTTTGGAACTATTTGTAGTCTCATTTCTCCTAAACTCCTATTTTGCATATCCTCTTGTAAAACCCCCAATGAATCCTAGACCAACATGAAAGGGATTTTTCGCAAACATGATGAGATGAGGGGACACATGATCGATGTGGAATTGCTCACTTTGACCTTCGACCATCTCCAAGATTTCTTTACCAAATATAAGGATTTGTTGTCACAACTCAAGGCTTGTGTGGTTGATAAATCTAAGGAGAAGAAACAAATGGTTCTTACCATTCTCTCCAAACTTGGTCTGGAATAATCATTGTTTGTTTCCACATTTCATTTAGTTAGGCTCACCTCTAAAGATACCTAGAAAATGCATTCTCTTGAGGTCTTTATCGAGTCTCTGACGCAAGAGAAGAACAAGCTCATTAGCATGGGAAAAATCAAAGGCCCAAATGTGCATGCACTTGCTATGCAAGATGGTATAAATCATCCAAATAATAAATCTAAAGACAAATACAAAATGAAAGCACATGCAAATCCAAAGAAGGAAGGGTACTCAAAACCCTTCAACGATGCCTCCGGATCCAAAGGTGGAAAGGGAATAAAAGGGGAGAAATTCACTTACTTCCATAAATGATTCCATTCATAATATGCATGTATGTAGAAACATATAGATCAAATGGCCCAAATAATTTAGCAAAACAACCTTGGATATCACATCCCCAAGAGTGCCAATAAGAAGAAGCCATAAGATCAGAATCCCAAGAAAGGAAATTCTAGCCATGCTTTGATTGCCATCAACTCCTCTCCCAATGCTTGGATTGTAGATTCAGGTTCATCACACCACATGGATTCCACAAAATAATTATACTCTTCATTGGACACATGCAAAGGTCCTCCTATTCTGATGGAAGACAACTCTCATGTCGAGGTCACTGGCAAAGGAAGAATTGAACTCACAAATAGGAGCTTTGAGAATGTGCTACACATTCCCAAACTCTCCTTCAATCTTCTCTCTGTGTATCATATGACATTCTTCGGCATTGAAAATATATTTTATTCAAACCTAATGTTGTTGATATCTATGACATGCAAACCAATTCCAAGGTTTCTACCGGTGAGGTAAATCATCAATCTAGAGTCTACACATTTTCTAACTTTATTGAACCAGATTGTGCATTACTGCTTACCCATTTTGATGAAAGTAGTACTATATGGCATGAAAGGTTCAGGAATTTTAATTTCATCTATATGCAACAACTTATCAAGCATGGAATGGTTGATGGTATACGTGACATCCACTTCTCTACAAGAATTTGTGAGGGATGTGTTCTTGGAAAACACCCTCAAGAGAAATTTGACAAAGGAAAGACTCAGAAGGTCTTCCTTCCTTTAGATCTGATCCATAGTGATGTAATGGGACCTTTTCCACATCCTTCAATCAATAAAGAAACATACATTCTCATTTTTGTTGATGATTTCTCACGCTTGACATGGACTTTCTTTCTCAGGAAAAAAATAGAGGTCTTTCAACACCTCAGAGATTTCAAATCCCTTGTTGAAACACAAACATGAAAGAAGATCAAAGCCCTCCGAAAATATAATGGGGGGAATTATGTCAACCATGAGATACAAAATATTTGTCTTGAGGCTGAGATTTAGTTGGAGCACACGGTTCCCTATACTTTGCAACAAAATGAAGTTGTTGAGTGGAAAAATAGATCTATGAAAGAGATGGCATCTTGCATGCTACATGAAAAGTCACTTCCATAAAGATTATGGACTAAAGCACTTAATTTTGAAACATACATCCAAAAATATCTCCCCATAGATCTTTCAAGGATAATATCCCCTACAAGGCTTGGATCGGCCTCAAACCAGAAGTGACCCACTTTCGTATATTCAGTTCTCGTGCATGAGCCGAGATTCCCTCTGAGAAGAGGAAGGCACTTGATCCATAGAGAAAATAGTGTATCTTTGTTGGATACCCTGACGGTGTGAAGGGATACCGACTCATTGATATTTCCTCAGACTGGCTCATCATTGAGCGTAGTGTCCAATTCAAGGAAAGTATCTCACATGTACCTCAAAAGCCACATGCAAATGCTTTTGTTCTTCCACCTTTAAGAGATGATGGGCATGAACACACCAACTCTTCTTCAAATGAGAGTTCTAATTCAGAGGATTCTGATGATTCAGAAACTAAGTCAGTAAAATCAAATGAAAATTTAATGCATGTAGATGTAGATGTAGAGCCAGAGCAGAGGCCCAAGTGGGATAAGACTACTCTCTAGGATGTAAGAGATATTGTTGGGGATATAGCTGATACTAGGAGGACTCGATCTGATTTCGAGGAGCCTCCTCTTGCACTCACTGCCACTGAACCAATGCCACCCATGAACATTTTCTTGGTTCAGTATTCTTATCCACAGTCCTATGGAAAAGCTGTTGGAAATCCCTTCTGGGAATCCACCATGTAGGAGTAGTAAAACTCCCTCCTCAAGAACTAGAATTTGGATTTGGTTCCCCTTCCTTCAAGAAGAAAACTTGTCAGGTGCAGATGGGTATACAGAACCAAGAGAACTATGGATGGGCATGCTATTTGCCAAAGGATTTCAATAGGTGCACGATATTGACTATGATGATACCTTCACTACATTATCCATTGCGGTACCCAAGGGATGGGAAGTCTATTAGATGGATGTGAAGAATGGATTTCTTCACGACGATCTCTCTGAGGAGATCTAAATGGAGCAGACCCAGGGATTTGTGCATGATTCATATTTGGTTTGTCAACCGAAGAAGTCCCTTTATGGCCTCAAGAAAGTCTCTAGGGCATGGTATGCCAATATGGACTCCTACTTGTTGTCACAGAAATTTGTATGTTGTAACTGAGACCCAAATGTTTACATGCTCATGACAGCTGATTCACTTCTACTCCTAGTTCTCTATGTTGATTATTTACTAATTATTGGTTGCTTAACTGCAACGATTTTTGCATTCAAGAGGATTATGCATGACAGGTTATTGATGATAGACATAGGTCCGCTACATTTCTTCCTTGGACTTGAGATCAATCAGGATGCATCAGACATCAAACTTTCTCAGGCCAAGTATGCACAAGATCTCCTCAAGAGATTTCACATGACAGGATGCAAGTCTACCCTGACTCCTTTCCTACCAGGATTCATACTTGAGAATGGCGGGGACACTCCACTGGTGGACAACACACTGTATAGATATCTAGTGGGGAGCTTGTTGTATCTCACACACTCCAGACCATACCTCTCATATGCAATTGGAGCAGTCTCTAGCTTCATGCAAGAGCTACATGAGATACATTGGAAGGATGAAAAGCATATCCTTCGATATGTATGGAAAACCATCACCTTTGGGATTCACTATTCAACAACATCTACATTATACTTCATTGGGTTCATTGATTCTGACTGGGCTAGCGATAACATTTATCGCAAGTCCACATTTGGTTACTCACTCAGTCTTGTTTCTGGGCCTAGTTGTTGGTCAAGCAAGAAGCATGTTGTTATTGCTCTATCTTTGGCCAAGGTAGAGTACAAAGGGGTATTTAACATATCCATTCAGCCTATGTGGATACATCATTTTCTCATTGAGTTTGGAATTCAATTTCACCGATCGATCATCATCTGGTGTGACAATCAGAGAACTCTAAAGTTCTGCAGAGATCCAGTTCAGAGGTAGTGGACGAAGCACATCGAGATACACATGCACTACATCTGAGAATTAGTACACGAGGGGATCATTGACCTACAGTTTCGTCCTTCAGCAGAACAGACTACAAACATCTTCACCAAGAACTTCACTGAGCAGAAGTTACATTCTCTGCACAATCGTCTTGGAGTGAAGGACACATTTGCCTAGCAATTGTCAGTTCTTTTTTTACATACATTTTACTTTGACGAGGGGGTTTTCCCTCTTTCCTCATTTATTTTAGTGTATGTTTAGTATTTGGGTACCTAACATGGCCTTATTTCCAGGACCCATTCTTTATTTTCACCATAGTGATGTTCGGGGGGGTGTTGGAGATACTTCACACACACCTAGGATTTATTTTTCCTAAGGTTTGACCTATGTTTATTAGTCATTATTCAATCTCCTATAGTTTAGGTAGAATATTCCTTTTCCTACATTCTAGGAGAATATTCTCTTCAATTCATACTTCAGTTTGATCAGTTGAGTGGAGTCTAGATGCCACATTGGTTTCATCACCATGCATCATTGGGATCATCACTAGCTAATGCACGTTGTCCTTGCGATTATCACCAGACTAGAACATTACTCATGATTCCCTGATCTCCTCCTCACTTCACTCAGTTTCAGTCAGTTAACTAAAGACTAAGAGATTAGTTAACTCAGAGTAGGTGGTCGTTTACTCCCGTAACTGTCAGTGTGTGTCCAAATCACTCTAGACCACCACTATGGCACATTGGATTCTCCTCCAGTGCGCATTAGTTGCATTATACAGAGTATATCATGTGTAAATTATCATTCATTCAGTTTGGTTAATAGTATTCTTCCATTCTTTCTCTCTTTTCTCATTTCTCTACAACTGTGTATGTATTTTTGCTAGCTATATATTATCAATGCAGGTTCATCCACATTTACAAATGATTTATTACTTATGATACAATTTTAACACCCAATCAAAAATTATGGGTGCATAGATGTCTTCTTCTCCTTAAGACCTTTCTAGTGACTATTTATTTTCTCAAATTTGAGCTTCGAGCTGAAAGTTATGGTCAAGAGAAGTTTAGATTGTTTTTTCCAATTTATCCATGTATGCTACATGTGTCTTCTTTCTCTTCCTTCACATTTTCAGGTACCCATATCCCAAATATGTCTCCATGGATATATTCTATGGATCACAATATTTCCATGGATTTCTCATGTGCCTCAAATGAACTTTTGAGCAAGGATTTATTCCCTTTGGAAGTAAATTGGTGCCAGAATTTTACCTTAACTGTTTTCACTGTAACTTTCTCATACGAGCTATGTTTTGTGCCCAGAGTAGCTTGTTGGATATCTCTCTCTGAGTTATTTTATTTAAGGTGTAGATACATAGTGTACCAAAAGTACAATATGTTCTCATGGCTTTTGATTTCCTAAAAAATGTCGTTAGGGCCTCAAAATTGCCTCGCAAGTTCATGACCTTGAAAATCCCAAAAATTTCATAGAAAAACTCATTGTTTTTTTGTTATAACAACCTTTACATCCAAGCCACTGATCTCAAATTGGGTAAAATATGAGCCATTTATCTTCTAATCCTTTCCAAATCCCGTGGATCAATTTCCACTGTCGATCGACAACTTAAAACAATCTGGACCGTTGATTTTCGACACTACATCAACGATCGATGATCGAATATTTATTTTTATAAACCAAACTTGCTCACCAGTATCCCTGACGCTTGATCATTTACCATTGACCATTAGTTATTTTTCTTGAAAAACCAATATTTCCAACAATCTCGCCAAATCTTGACCATTGACGATCGACCCTCTTCGTTGATGTGGCATGACATGTCATCCTGAGGTGGCATGAAACATTGTCCTCCTCTTTCCTTTCAATGGTGATTGACCACTTCTCTTGTAAGAATTGAACATCACACTAATTATGCCAACCCTTGATCATCTACAATCGACAATTTCCTTTAGATGCATGAAATTTTCTCAAAATTCTATTGATCCCCGAACATCGACCATCATCGATCGAAGATTTCCTTTGGTTGAACCAAACTATGCACCAAAATATCTGATCCAACCATCGACCATCGACAAATTATTTTGGAAAACTCCAACACTTAAAAATTTTGATCAAATCCCATATGAATTTGGACCGTTGATCTATCAATCAAAATGATCTTGGCTATTGATCCATAAAAATTTTCCCAAATTTTTCGACGAGTCTTGACCATCGATTTTCTCTATTTTCTAGGCTTCGAAAGAAAATCTTGACCATTGATAAACTCCAACTTCCCAACGAACTAAAATGAATCTAGACCATTGGTTCTCTTCCTTTGAAAATGCTGAAAACATATCCTAGGTGTTGATCTGCTCCTTTTGCAAAACTCTGAAAACCTCATCAATTTTTAGATTTATTAAAATGAGTTAGGGTCGTTGACCTTGAAATCAAATGTGATCTCGATCGTCGATTATTCAAAATATTCCCAATGCTACAACGACCATTAAAACACAAATTTCGACCTTCCAGGTTGAATTTAACTCTACAACTTTGCAAATTTACTCCATTGAGCCTCTCTTCAAAGGTTGCAAGGAAAATCTAACCTAAATTTGCTCATGAATTTGGGGATTTTTCTATGATGTTTCACCTTTTTTCTCCAAATTTTCATAGACCGAAATCTGTAAAAATGAATTCACCCAATTCACCCTTGTTCTTGGCCCATACAAGACCGATGTTTGAATTAGGGGCTCTGATACCATAATATAACATTGCCCATCCAAACCGAGGTTCATTACATGCATAATTACATGCTTATCAACTACGAATTTCATATAGATTTAACTATTATCTTATACCATTTAATAAATTCATCTACACCATTTGAAAACAAACATTAATGCAATTAATAACTCACACAACAACATGTAAAACCATTCTCATACACAGAGTAAAACACGACAATTAAAAACATAAAATAACTCAAAAGACAAATAAAACACTTATCTTTTAAATTAGTTGTGCAACCATTTGCTTGGGATGACTATTCCACCCAACCGTATAATGTTTTTTCTAAATCTCAACAACAAGTCACCCCCAAGTTGGAGCTATCAATCCAAAAAATAGGGTGGTCTCTCACTATCCACTCACAACTCAAAAATCCCACAACCCAATGATACTCTTCTACAATTATCCTGATTTTCCACCATCTCTCTTCCTCTCGACTTTCCCAAACCAAGGCATGTACCCCTTCATTGATCTCAGTCCCTTAGGAGTCCCATTCTTTTATACGGGTCTGTATGGCATAGGTAACCTTGAATATCTTTGCTGGGAACTCAAGGGAACTCTAGTGAGGGGCTAGAGCTCATGATTCACTTTCTTTCTTGATTTTTGGACTTTGTTTTTCTTGTTCGTTTCTTTGTTTTGCATTTTGTTTATTTGACTTTTATTTTGAATTATGGATTTTTCTCTTTCTATATCATTATTTTATATATAAAGATGCATCAATTTCGAGCATTATAGTTGCTTCTTCTCATGATGATTATGATGTATGGAATTTTATAGGTGGCATATAACAACCAACACAAAATATAGGATAATGGAAAGGGGTGAAATGGAGTTTGTTATGTATGGACTAGGATATGGACATGTTGCCCCTATTAAGGCCCCCCAATAGTACACATTTATCCAAGAGTGACAACACTTGACTAGGAGATAATGATGACCACCAAGGTGAAACAATGCAAACAATATACATTCAAAGCATCATGATTCATAATCCAATTCAACCCATGATCACTACTTTCATGCCGAAAACATTGACATTATCACTCAATATGAAGCATCATAACAAGACACCTCATAGGTATCATGCACCATATCATCTAATGTGAGTGAGTTGAATATACAATGGAAGGCATCTATGGGAAACTCTCTGTGGAGAATTTGGAGAGTCATCATCAGAATTGTTGTCTGTAATGTGGATCATGGAGAAAAAATATCCTCTATTTACCTCTAGATCTGAGGGGGTAACAAACCTAATGAAATAATCAGTGAAGATATTTAAATTGAAGATATTGTTAACAAAAATGTTCTGAAATTAAATGAGTCTCATTAAATAGATGTTGTATGGTATAAAATTGAAGATCAATGCATGTCTCAATCAATTTTAAATCAAATAGAACCAAGTATGCCAAATCTATCCAACCCAAAATACAATGAAATATTTATGTCCATTAGTATTTTGCATCACATAGAAAGTCTCCATACTTCAAAATCCCCCCCTCTTCATCGCCTAGCTTCATAGAGTTCACAATATATTTTTAAGGGGTAGTTGGATAACAATCTTTTCAGAGAAATCATATATCCTTTGGCGAAACCAAATTTGAGGATTCTAGAAATTTGGTTAATATGTCAGATTTCAAAAGAAAATATGTCCACACCTTTTATTTTGGATTATTAACAATCAAAAGTTTCAGAAGAGGATAGAGTTTCAAATCAAACCTTTGCTCAAAATTTAAATAACTACCAATAGGTTTAACAATATCTTAGAGTTTTGAATGTTGTGAAATTGAGGGAAACTCCTTTCTATATCTACACACAAATAATCTCATTGGTTAATAGGAAAGGGAAGTCTCTCTAGGTTTTGCAAATAATTTTATTGAAGAAATTCTTAGACCCTTGAATTTTGAAAAATTGTATAATCTATACCCAAACCTTTTCAGAGGATATTCACTTGGAAGAAAATCCACATAATTATGTTTCAACTATTCCTATAGGCTCAATTTATAGAAATATAACACAAATTAATGATCAAGTAGAAGTCATAAGTCATGAAAGTGTGCCTTTGCATGAACCAATTCAAAACCATCATTTTCGAATGTATTTTGGAAGAGAAGTAAAATCATTTCTTGTTATATTCGATGAGGAATATTTTCATTTGATTGGTTCATTTGAATTTTTTGAACTTGAGAATATTTTGTTCACAACCAAGATGCAATCTGAAAAAAAGGGTTAAGAATCCAATGTAATAAATCTAGCCTATTATTACCTATATTTGATTAAGAAGTATCTTTTCTCAAAGAAAATATAAGCAAAGTTGAATCTTTTACTATTAACATTCAACCTTAAACTATTGAGTATCTAAGGTAAGAGATGATTGTCAAGGATACATAATACATGTTGTCTATGGATAACTATGAGGCACTTGGTGAGCATTCGGACCGTGATAAAGGAACCTTATTGGATTTATGATTAATTGTCTATTGTGGCTGCAACAACTCCCCTTTACTTTTTCTTTTACAAGCTAAAGAAAATACCCCCCCCCCCCAACCCCTAATAAAATGTTAATTCTATTGCCTAATATTCTACTACTTGAGCCTAATGCTATCACTTTGCCTACATTGAGGGAGTTGGGGGTTTTATCTTTATGGATGATTATCTTTGATGGGTGTTGGTTATTCCTTTTGATCTGATGATTTCAAATGTATTCATGTTTCTTCTTGACCTATGATGTTTTTGTTGACATTTGTATGATGGAATTGATGTGTCATTTTAATACCTTTTACTCATTCTGAAGTACCTAGTAATCTAATGTGGCTGCATGGTTTGATGTTCTATTTCATGTGTTGACTGAATAAATCAAACTTCACATCTTACTGTTGTCATGTTTTAGCTTCATGTTTTCATGTTTTTGCTTTCGTATGAAGATTCTACTAATCTATTTCAAAATCTAAGTCTAAATCGTGTAATTGTTGATCCTTCTTTTGAGTTGAGACTTGGCACAGGTAGTTTCAGGACACTCATCTACAACCACCTTGTTATCGTTGAATAAAATTAACACTCTATTATAAATTGGTTTAAAGGGAAGGAATGTGTTGTTTCTTTTATTGGAAAGTCTTCCTTTGATCATATGGCTCATATATTTTTGTTTTTTTGCAAGAGAAGGTTCACAGGGCCACTTTGTTTGCATGAATGCTCCAAACTTGAGAGGCATGTGGGGAATATCTTGACCCTCGTCCATGAACTTGACCTTGATTCTTTCCAGGATTCTCCTTGTCAGGAAATAAACTACCTTCACTTGCAGTTTCCCTGAGGTCCGAAGCTCCATAGGATGTCGGACCCACCTTTCCCACGAGCCTATCCTTGAGCCTCTTTAGATTGATCTCTACCAGATTCTTCATTTGGATTTCCCTCTCTCCAGAAACCTAGGCCCAAGTTATATTTATATTTCCCTTTATTCACTTATCTTATTTTCTATGAACAAATATCATAATTGGTTTTTTCTCATCGAGAGATTTCCAATGACTGTAACCATACATAAATCCGAGTTCTGGATCAAAAGTTATGGCTTCCCAAAGTTTCCTAAGATAAAACTCACCTTTTCCACCTCACTTCCACATGTCTTCCACATAATTCTCTCTCACTTGTTCCATATGACTTGGCATTGACACATGATGTTGATGTGGCATCCACCACTTGTCATGTTTTTCATCGGGATTTTTCTTGACTCTTCTTCCCAACCTTTCGATCACATACTCCGACAACGAAGCCATATCTTCATCATACCTGGAATTCACAATCTTCATTTTCAGATTCCTTCTCCATCGGAGTACATCTACTCCTAATATCACAACCCACTATGATGACCCTCCCTCGATGAATGGTTGAGATTTCATTCCAATCACTACTTGATTGAGGACCTTCATTAATTATCATATTTGATGGCCTTACGACTACAATATCCACAATACAAATATTTATGTTTGTTTCTCTATCAAAAAATGTTCCTTCACTGCCTTGGATCAAATCCTTATCTTTCTCTTTTGCGTAGCAATGATGTTCACAACTGAATTCTGTGGTGAATTATGCAAGTTATTTTGAAGCTAAGCCTCTTTTCATTCTAAGCAACCAACACTGGAAACACAGGCTTATTACTTTGAAAAGTTTCACAAGATTGAACCTGGAGCAGATTAGTAGAGAAAAACTCTCTTGAGTTGTCGATCTATTCCCTGAGTGGAGGGTCAGTTCTTTTTATGCGACAATATTCAGGTTGCAACTTTGGATGTTCAGAGTTAACACTTCAAACAGTCTCCTTCATAATCCAAATGGATTTAAATCATGAATTTTGATCATCACTCAAAGGATGATGTAGATATATCGTATGCAAAATGAATCTATGGGGGAATATTCTTTGATACCCCATGTCAATACAGTGAAACTCCACAAGACTTTTGTACGCCAAATAATCAACTTTGAATGCATGTCACCTGCCTTTTTCCAATTTTAACCTTTGACACAAAAATCAAAGAAGAAATATTCTTAGATTCTTTACTTCGATCCCTTTTCACTGGCATGTTGGAGTAGGCTACGAAAAAAATCTTCCGATGGATGATGTATATTTCTCCAGATCCATTGAATGACTAGATATCACTCTTGGAGTTAATACGTCAGGATGAAAATTGAACTAGAGAAAAGAAGACTCCAATGCGAAGATCCGAACACACACTCTACTATTTTTAGGGTCCGATGGAGAATTGATCAGAAACATTGATCTAGTGGTATTTCTCTTTTGCATGTTCAAGAATCAATGGTCCAGATTAAACCATGGGCCTCGTCAATGGCTGTTGAGTGACAATTTTTAAATGGCCATAACTTTTTCTACATGCGTTGGAATGAGGCCCGTGATACCTCGTTGGAAAGGTATCGAGTAGAGGAACATAGTGGTACATGTATCCATGAAAAA
>JASDQU010013450.1:48255-58262 GCA_032191745.1 Picea mariana | reverse complement strand
TACATTCTCATTTTTGTTGATGATTTCTCACGTTTGACATGGACTTTCTTTCTCAAGAAAAAAATAGAGGTCTTTCAACACCTCAAAGATTTCAAATCCCTTGTTGAAACACAAATAGGAAAGAAGATCAAATCCCTCTGAAAAGATAATGGGGGGGATTATGTCAACCATGAGATACAAAATATTTTTCTTGAGGTCAGGATTTAGTTGGAGCACATGGTTCCCTATACTTCGCAACAAAATGAAGTTGTTGAGTGGAAAAATAGATCTATGAAAGAGATGGCATCTTGCATCCTACCTAAAAAGTCACTTCCACAAATATTATGGACTAAAGCACTTAATTGTGAAACATACATCCAAAAATATCTCCCCGTAGATCTTTCAAGGATAATATCCCCTACGAGGCTTGGAGTGGCCTCAAACCGGAAGTGACCCACTTTCGTATATTCGGATCTCGTGCATGAGCCAGGATTCCCTCTGAGAAGAGGAAGGCACTTGATCCACTGAGAAAATAGTGTATCTTTGTTGGATACCCTAACGGTTTGAAGGGATACAAACTCATTGATATTTCCTCGGACTGGCTCATCATTGAGCGTAGTGTCCAATTCAAGGAAAGTATCTCACATGTACCTCAAAAGCCACATGAAAATACTTTTGTTCTTCCACCTTTCAGAGATGATGAGCATGAACATGTCAACTCTTATTCAAATGAGAGTTATAATTCAGAGGATTTTGATGATTCAGAAACTGATTCAGTACAATCAAATGCAAAGTCAATGCATGTAGATGTAGATGCAGAGCCAGAGTAGAGGCCCAAGTGGGCTAAGACTACTCTCTAGAATGCAAGAGATCTTGTTGGGGATCCAACTGATACTAGGAGGACTCGATCTGATTTCGAGGAGCCTCCTCTTGCACTCACTTCCACTGAACCGATGCCACCCATGAACATTTTCTTGGTTTAGTATTATTATCCATAGTCCTATGGAAAAGCTGTTGGAAATCCCTTTTGGGAATCCACCATGTAGGAGTAGTAAAACTCCCTCCTCAAGAACTAGACTTGGGATTTGGTTCCCCTTCCTTTAGGAAGGAAACTTGTCAGGTGCAGATGGGTATACAGAACCAAGAGCACTGTGGATGGGCATGCTATTTGCCAAAGGATTTCAGTAGGTGCACGGTATTGACTATGATGAGGCCTTCACTACATTAGCCATTGCGGTACCCAAGGGATAGGAAGTCCATCAGATGGATGTGAAGAATGCATTTCTTCACAACGATCTCTCTTAGGAGATCTAAATGGAGCAGACCCAGGGATTTGTGCATGATTCATCTTTGGTTTTTCGATAGAAGAAGTCTCTTTATGGCCTCAAGAAATCCTCTGGGGCATGGTATGCCAATATGGACTCCTACCTGCTGTCACAGAACTTTGTACATTGTAATTAAGACCCAAATGTTTACATGCTCATGACAACTGATTCACTTCTACTCCTAGTTCTGTATGTTGATGATTTACTGATTATCGGTTGCTCAATTGTAACGATTGATACATTCAAGAGGATTATGCATGACAGGTTCTTGATGATAGACATAGGTCTGCTACATTTCTTCCTTGGACTTGAGATCAGTTAGGATGCATCAGACATCAAACTTTCTCAGGCCAAGTATGCACAAGATCTCCTCGAGAGATTTCACATGACAGGATGCAATTCTTCCCCAACTCCTTTCCTACCAGGATTCATACTTGATAATGGCGGGGACACTCCACTGGTGGACAACACACTGTATAGATATCTAATGGGGAGCTTGTTGTATCTCACACACTCTAGACCATACCTCTCCTATGCAATTGGAGCAGTCTCTAGCTTCATGCAAGAGCTACATGAGATACATTGGAAGGATGAAAAGCATATCCTTCGATATGTATGGGGAACCATCCCCTTTGGGATTCACTATTCAACATACTCTACATTATACTTCATCGGGTTCACTGATTCTGACTGGGCTGGTGATAACATATTTTGCAAGTCCACATATGGTTACTCACTCAGTCTTGTTTTCGGGCCCAGTTGTTGGTCGAGCAAGAAGCATGTTGATATTGCTCTATCTTCGGCCAAGGTAGAGTACAAAGGGATATTTAACATAACCATTCAGGCTTTGTGGCTACATCATTTTCTCGCTGAGTTGGGAATTCAATTTCACCGGTCGATCATCATATGGTGTGACAATCAAAGAACTCTGAATTTCTACAGAGATCCAGTTCAGAGGCAGTGGACAAAGCACATCGAGATCCACATGCACTACATCTGAGAATTAGTACACAAGGGGATCATTGACCTGTAGTTATGTCCTTCAGCATAACAGACTAAAGACATCTTCACCAAGAACTTCACTGAGTAGAAGTTACATTCTCTGCACAGTCGTCTTGGAGTGAAGGACACAGTTGCCTTGCAACTGTCAGTTCTTTTTTTACATACATTGTACTTTGATGGGGGGGTTTACCTCTTTCCTCATTTATTTTAGTGTATGTTTAGTATTTGGGTACCGAACATGGCCTTGTTTCCAGGACCCATTCTTTATTTTCACCATAGTGATGTTCAGGGGGGGTGTTGGAGATACTTCACACACACCTAGGATTTATTTTTCCTAAGGTTTTACCTATGTTTATTAGTCATTATTCAGTCTCCTATAGTTTAGGGAGAATATTCCTTTTCCTACATTCTAGGAGAATATTCTCTTCAATTCATACTTCAGTTTGATTAGTTGAGTGGAGTCTAGATGCCACATTGGTTTCATCACCATGCATCATTGGGATCATCACTAGCTAATGCACATTGTCCTTGTGATTATCACCAGACTAGAACATTACTCATGATTCCCTGATCTCCTCCCCACTTCACTCTATTTCAGTTAGTTAACTAAAGACTAAGAGATTAGTTAACTCAGAGTAGGTGGTCGTTTACTCCCGTAACTGTCAGTGTGTGTCCAAATCACTCTAGACCACCACTATGGCACATTGGCTTCTCCTCCAATGCACATTAGTTTCATTATACAGAGTATATCATGTGTAAATTATCATTCATTCAGTTTGGTTAATAGAATTCTTCCATTCTTTCTCTCTTTTCTCATTTCTCTACAACTGTGTATGTATTTTTTCTAGCTAGATCTTATCTATGCAGGTTCATCCACATTTACAAATGATTTATTACTTATGATACAATTTTAACACCCAATTGAAAATTATGGGTGCATAGATGTCTTCTTCTCCTTAAGACCTTTCTAGTGACTATTTGTTTTCTCAAATCTAAGCTTCAAGCTGAAAGTTATGGTCCAGAGAAGTTTAGATTGTTTTTCCCAATTTATCCATGTATGCTACATGTGTCTTCTTTCTCTTCCTTCACATTTTCAGGTACCCATATCCCAAATATGTCTCCATGGCTATATTCTATGGATCATAAGATTTCCATGGATTTCTCACGTGCCTCAAATGAACTTCTGAGCAAGGATTTATTCCCTTTGGAAGTAAATTGGTGCCAGAATTTTACCTTAACTATTTTCACTATAACTTTCTCATACGAGCTATGTTTTGTGCCCAGAGTAGCTTGTTGGATATCTCTCTCCAAGTTATTTTATTTAAGGTGTAGATACATAGTGTACCAAAATTACAATATGTTCTCATGGGTTTTGATTTCCTAAAAAATATCATTTAGGGCCTTAAAATTGCCTCGCAAGTTCATGACCTTCAAAATCCCAAAAATTTCATAGAAAAACTGATTGTTTTTTTTGTTATAACAACCTTTACATCCAATCCACTGATCTCAAATTTGGTAAAATATGATCCATTTATCTTCTAATCCTTTCCAAATCCCGTGGATCAATTTCCACCGTCAATCGACAACTTAAAACAATCTGGACCGTTGATTTCTGACACTACATCAACGATCAATGATCGGATATTTATTTTTATAAACCAAACTTGCTCACCAATCTCCTCGACGCTCGATCATTGACCATTGACCATTAGTTATATCTCTTGAAAAACTAATATTTCCAACAATCTCGCCAAATCTCGACCATTGACGATCAACCCTCTTCATTGATGTGACATGACACGTAGATGATGACATGGCATGACCCATCGTCCTCCTCTTTCCTTTCAATGGTGATCAACCACTTCTCTTGGAAGAATTGAACATCACACTAATTATGCTAACCCTTGATCATCTATGATTGACAATTTCCTTTAGACACATGAAATTTTCTCCAAATTCTATTGATCCCCGAACATCGACCGTCATCAATTGAAGATTTCCTTTGGTTGAACCAAACTCTGCACCAAAATCTTTGATCCGACCATCGACCATCGATGAATTATTTTGGAAAACTCCAACACTTATAAATTTTGATCAAATCCCATATGAATTTGGATCATTGATCTATCAATCAAAATGATCTTGGCTATTGATCCATAAAACTTTTCCCAAATTTTTCGACGAGTCTCGACCGTCAATTTGCTCTATTTTCCAAGCTTTGAAAGAAAATCTTGACCATTGATAAACTCCAACTTCCCAATGACCTTAAATTAATCTAGACCATTGGTTCTCTTCCTTTGAAAATGTTGAAAACATATCCTAGGTGTTGATCCGCTCCTTTTGCAAAACTCTGAAAACCTCATCAGTTTTTAAATTTATTAAAATGAGTTAGGGTCGTTGACCTTGAAATCAAATGTGATCTTGATCATCGATTATTCAAAATATTCCCAATGCTACAACGACCATTAAAACACAAATTTCGACCTTCCATGTTGAATTTAACTCTGGAACTTTGAAAATTTACTCCATTAAGCCTCTCTTCAAAGGTTGCAAGGAAAATCTAACCTAAATTTGCTCATGAATTTGGGAATTTTTCTATGATGTTTCACCTCTTTTCTCCAAATTTTCATAGAACGAAATATGTAACAATGAATTCACCCAATTCACCCTTTTTCTTGGCCCATACAATACCAATGTTTGAATCAGGGGCTCTGATACCATAATATAACATTGCCCATCCCAATCGAGGTTCATTACATGCAGAATTACATTCTTATCAACTACGAATTTCATATAGATTTAACTGTTATCTGATACCATTTAATAAATTCATCTACACCATTTGAAAACAAACATTAATTCAATTAATAACTCACACAACAACATGTAAAACCATTCTCATACACAGAGTAAAACATGACAATTAAAAACATAAAATAACTCAAAAGACAAATAAAACACTTATCTTTTAAATTAGTTGTGCAACCATTTGCTTGGGATGACTGTTCCACCCAACCGTATAATTGTTTTTCTAAATCTCAACAACAAGTCACCCCCAAGTTGGGGCTATCAATCCAAAAAAGAGGGTGGTCTCTCACTATCCACTCACAACTCAAAAATCCCACAACCTAATGATACTCTTCTACAATTATCCTGATTTTCCACCAGCTCTCTTCCTCTCGACTTTCCCAAACCAAGGCATGTACCCCTTCATTGATCTCAGTCCCTCAGGAGTCCCATTCTTTTATACGGGTCTCTATGGCATAGGTAACCAGGCATATCTTTGTTGGGAACTCAAGGGAACTCTAGTGAGGGGCTAGAGCTCATGCTTCACTTTCTTTCTTGATTTTTGGAATTTGTTTTTCTTGTTTGTTTCTTTGTTTTGCATTTTCTTTATTTGACTTTTATTTTGAATTATGGATTTTTCTCTTTCTATATCATTATTTATATATAAATATGCATCAATTTCGAGCATTATAGTTGCTTCTTCTCATGATGATTATGATGTATGTAATTTTATAGGTGACATATAACAACCAACACAAAATATAGGATAATGGAAAGGGGTGAAATGGAGTGTTTTATGTATGGACTAGGATATGGACATATTGCCCCTATTAAGGCCCCCCAATAGTACACATTTATCCAAGAGTGACAACACTTGACTAGGAGATAATGATGACCACCAAGGTGAAACAATGCAAACAATATACATTCAAATCATCATGATTCATAATCCAATTCAACCCATGATCACTACTTTCATGCCCAAAACATTGACATTATCACTCAATATGAGGCATCATAACAAGACACCTCATAGGTGTCATGCACCATATCATCTAATGTGAGTGAGTTGAATATACAATGGAGGCATCTGTGGGAAACTCTCTATGGAGATTTTGGAGAGTCATCATCAGAATTGTTGTCTGTAATGTGGATCATGGAGAAAAAATATCCTCTATTTACCCCTAGATCTGAGGGGATAACAAACCTAATGAAATAATCAATGAAGATATTTAAATTGAAGATATTGTTAACGAAAGTGTTATGAAATTAAATGAGTCTCATTAAATAGATGTTGTATAGTATAAAAT
Source organism: Picea mariana (assembly GCA_032191745.1). NCBI lineage: Eukaryota > Viridiplantae > Streptophyta > Pinopsida > Pinales > Pinaceae > Picea > Picea mariana. The sequence continues at coordinate 51,859 of JASDQU010013450.1, read as the reverse complement.
TGAAGATCAATGCATGTCTCAATCAATTTTAAATCAAATAGAACCAAGTATGCCAAATCTATCCAACCCAAAATACAATGAAATATTTATGGCCATTAGTATTTTTCATCACATAGAAAGTCTCCATACTTCAAAATCCCCCCCTCTTCATCGTCCAACTTCATAGAGTTCACAATATATTTTTAAGGGGTAGTTGGATAACAATTTTTTCAGAGAAAGCATATATCCTTTGGCGAAACCAAATTTGAGGATTCTAGAAATTTGGTTAATATGTCAAATTTCAAAAGACAATATGTTCACACCTTTTATTTTGGATTATTAACAATCAAAAGTTGTAGAAGAGGATAGAGTTTCAAATCAGACCTCTAGCTCAAAATTTAAATAACTACCAATAGGTTTAACAATATCTTAGAGTTTTGAATGTTGTGAAATTGAGGGAAACTCCTTTCTATATCTACACAAAAAGAATCTCATTGGTTAATAGGAAAGGGAAGTCTCTCTAGGTTTTGCAAATAATTTTATTGAAGAAATTATTAGACCCTTGAATTTTGAAAAATTGTATAATCTGTACCCAAACCTTTTCAGAGGATATTCACTTGGAAGAAAATCCACATAATTATGTTTCAACTATTCCTATAGGCTCAACTTCTAGAAATATAACACAAATTAATGATCAAGTAGAAGTCATAAGTCATGAAAGTGTGCCTTTGCATGAACCAATTCAAAACCATCATTGCGAATGTATTTTAGAAGAGAAGGAAAATCATTTCTTGATATATTTGATGAGGAATATTTTCATTTGATTGGTTCATTTGAAATTTTTGAATTTGAGAATATTTTGTTCACAACCAAGATGCAATCTGAAAAAAAGGGTTAAGAATCCAATGTAATAAATCTAGCCTATTATTACCTATATTTGATTAAGAAGTATCTTTTCTCAAAGAAAATATAAGCAAAGTTGAATCTTTTACTATTAACATTCAACCTTAAACTATTGAGTATCTAAGGTAAGAGATGATTGTCAAGGATACATAATACATGTTGTCTATGGATAACTATGAGGCACTTGGTGAGCATTCGGACCGTGATAAAGGAACCTTATTGGATTTATGATTAATTGTCTATTGTGGCTGCAACAACTCCCCTTTACTTTTTCTTTTACAAGCTAAAGAAAATACCCCCCCCCCCCAACCCCTAATAAAATGTTAATTCTATTGCCTAATATTCTACTACTTGAGCCTAATGCTATCACTTTGCCTACATTGAGGGAGTTGGGGGTTTTATCTTTATGGATGATTATCTTTGATGGGTGTTGGTTATTCCTTTTGATCTGATGATTTCAAATGTATTCATGTTTCTTCTTGACCTATGATGTTTTTGTTGACATTTGTATGATGGAATTGATGTGTCATTTTAATACCTTTTACTCATTCTGAAGTACCTAGTAATCTAATGTGGCTGCATGGTTTGATGTTCTATTTCATGTGTTGACTGAATAAATCAAACTTCACATCTTACTGTTGTCATGTTTTAGCTTCATGTTTTCATGTTTTTGCTTTCGTATGAAGATTCTACTAATCTATTTCAAAATCTAAGTCTAAATCGTGTAATTGTTGATCCTTCTTTTGAGTTGAGACTTGGCACAGGTAGTTTCAGGACACTCATCTACAACCACCTTGTTATCGTTGAATAAAATTAACACTCTATTATAAATTGGTTTAAAGGGAAGGAATGTGTTGTTTCTTTTATTGGAAAGTCTTCCTTTGATCATATGGCTCATATATTTTTGTTTTTTTGCAAGAGAAGGTTCACAGGGCCACTTTGTTTGCATGAATGCTCCAAACTTGAGAGGCATGTGGGGAATATCTTGACCCTCGTCCATGAACTTGACCTTGATTCTTTCCAGGATTCTCCTTGTCAGGAAATAAACTACCTTCACTTGCAGTTTCCCTGAGGTCCGAAGCTCCATAGGATGTCGGACCCACCTTTCCCACGAGCCTATCCTTGAGCCTCTTTAGATTGATCTCTACCAGATTCTTCATTTGGATTTCCCTCTCTCCAGAAACCTAGGCCCAAGTTATATTTATATTTCCCTTTATTCACTTATCTTATTTTCTATGAACAAATATCATAATTGGTTTTTTCTCATCGAGAGATTTCCAATGACTGTAACCATACATAAATCCGAGTTCTGGATCAAAAGTTATGGCTTCCCAAAGTTTCCTAAGATAAAACTCACCTTTTCCACCTCACTTCCACATGTCTTCCACATAATTCTCTCTCACTTGTTCCATATGACTTGGCATTGACACATGATGTTGATGTGGCATCCACCACTTGTCATGTTTTTCATCGGGATTTTTCTTGACTCTTCTTCCCAACCTTTCGATCACATACTCCGACAACGAAGCCATATCTTCATCATACCTGGAATTCACAATCTTCATTTTCAGATTCCTTCTCCATCGGAGTACATCTACTCCTAATATCACAACCCACTATGATGACCCTCCCTCGATGAATGGTTGAGATTTCATTCCAATCACTACTTGATTGAGGACCTTCATTAATTATCATATTTGATGGCCTTACGACTACAATATCCACAATACAAATATTTATGTTTGTTTCTCTATCAAAAAATGTTCCTTCACTGCCTTGGATCAAATCCTTATCTTTCTCTTTTGCGTAGCAATGATGTTCACAACTGAATTCTGTGGTGAATTATGCAAGTTATTTTGAAGCTAAGCCTCTTTTCATTCTAAGCAACCAACACTGGAAACACAGGCTTATTACTTTGAAAAGTTTCACAAGATTGAACCTGGAGCAGATTAGTAGAGAAAAACTCTCTTGAGTTGTCGATCTATTCCCTGAGTGGAGGGTCAGTTCTTTTTATGCGACAATATTCAGGTTGCAACTTTGGATGTTCAGAGTTAACACTTCAAACAGTCTCCTTCATAATCCAAATGGATTTAAATCATGAATTTTGATCATCACTCAAAGGATGATGTAGATATATCGTATGCAAAATGAATCTATGGGGGAATATTCTTTGATACCCCATGTCAATACAGTGAAACTCCACAAGACTTTTGTACGCCAAATAATCAACTTTGAATGCATGTCACCTGCCTTTTTCCAATTTTAACCTTTGACACAAAAATCAAAGAAGAAATATTCTTAGATTCTTTACTTCGATCCCTTTTCACTGGCATGTTGGAGTAGGCTACGAAAAAAATCTTCCGATGGATGATGTATATTTCTCCAGATCCATTGAATGACTAGATATCACTCTTGGAGTTAATACGTCAGGATGAAAATTGAACTAGAGAAAAGAAGACTCCAATGCGAAGATCCGAACACACACTCTACTATTTTTAGGGTCCGATGGAGAATTGATCAGAAACATTGATCTAGTGGTATTTCTCTTTTGCATGTTCAAGAATCAATGGTCCAGATTAAACCATGGGCCTCGTCAATGGCTGTTGAGTGACAATTTTTAAATGGCCATAACTTTTTCTACATGCGTTGGAATGAGGCCCGTGATACCTCGTTGGAAAGGTATCGAGTAGAGGAACATAGTGGTACATGTATCCATGAAAAA
>JASDQU010013450.1:31752-47919 GCA_032191745.1 Picea mariana | reverse complement strand
CCTAATCTTCTACTACTTGAGCCTAATGCTATCACTTTGCCTACATTGAGGGAGTTGGGGGTTTTATCTTTATGGATGATTATCTTTTATGGGTGTTGGTTATTCCTTTTGATCTAATGATTTCAAATGTATTCATGTTTCTTCTTGACCTATGATGTTTTTGTTGACATTTGTATGATGGAATTGATGTGTCATTTTAATACCTTTTACTCATTCTAAAGTGCCTAGTAATCTAATGTGGCTGCATGGTTTGATGTTCTATTTCATGTGTTGACTGAATAAATCAAACTTCACATCTTATTGTTGTCATGTTTTAGCTTCATGTTTTCATGTTTATGCTTTCGTATGAAGATTCTACTAATCTATTTCAAAATCTAAGTCTAAATTGTGTAATTGTTGATCCTTCTTTTGAGTTGAGACTTGGCACATGTATTTTCAGGACACTCATCTACAACCACCTTGTTATCGTTGAATAAAATTATCACTCTATTATAAATTGGTTTAAAGGGAAGGAATGTGTTGTTTCTTGTATTGGAAAGTCTTCCTTTGATCACATGGCTCATATATTTTTGTTGTTTTGCAGGAGCAGGTTCGCAGGGCCACTTTGTTTGCATGACTGCTCCAACCTTGAGAGACATGTGGGGAATATCTTGAACCTTGTCCGTGAACTTGACCTTGATTCTTGTCAGGATTCTCCTTGTCAGGAAATAGACTACCTTCACTTGCAGTTTCCCTGAGGTCTGAAGCTCCATAGGATGTCGGACCCACCTTTCCCACGAGCCTATCCTTGAGCCTCTTTAGATTGATCTCTACCATATTCTTTATTTGGATTTCTCTCTCTCCAAAAACCTAGTCCCAAGTTATATTTATATTTCCCTTTATTCACTTATCTTATTTTCTATGAACAAATATCATAATTGGTTTTCGCTCGTCGAGATATTTCCAATGACTGTAACCATACTTAAATCCGAGTTTCGGATCAAAAGTTATGGCTTCCCAAAGTTTCCTAAGATAAAACTCACCTTTTCCACCTCACTTCCACATGGATTCCACATAATTCTCTCTCACTTGTTCCATCCAACTTGGTGTTGACGCATGATGTTGATGTGGCATCCACCACTTGTCATGTTTTTCATCGGGATTTTTCTTGACTCTTCTTCCCAACATTTCGATCACATACTCTGAAAACGAAGCCATATCTTCATCATCCCTGACATTCACAATATTCATTGTCAGATTCCTTATCCATCGGAGTACATCTACTCCTAATATCACAACCCACTCTGATGACCCTCCCCTGATGAATGGTTGAGATTTCATTCCACTCACTACTTGATTGAGGACCTTCATTAATTCTTAGAGTTGATGGCCTTATGATTACAGTATCCACAATACAAATATTTATCTTTGCTTCTCTATCAAAAAATGTTCCTTCACTACCTTGGATCAAATCCTTATCTTCCTCTTTCGCGTAGCAATGATGTTCACAACTGAATTCTATGGTGAATTATGCAAGTTATTTTGAAGCTAAGCCTCTTTCCGTTCTAAGCAACCAACACTGGAGACACAGGCTTATTACTTTGCAAAGTTTCACAAGCTTAAACCTAGAGAAGATTAGTAGAGAAAAACTCTCTCGAGTTGTCGATCTATTCCCTGAGTGGAGGGTCAGTTCTTTTTATGCGACAATATTCAGGTTGCAACTTTGGATGTTCAGATTTAACACTCCAAACAGACTCCTTCATAATCCAAATGGATTTTAATCATGAATTTTGATCATAACTCAAAGGATGATGTAGATCTATCATATGAAAAATGAATCTATGGGGGAATATTCTTTGATACCCCATGTCGATACAGTGAAACTCCATAAGACTTTTGTATGCCAAATAATCAACTTCAAATGCATGTCACCCACCTTTTTCCAGTTTTAACCTTCGACACAAAAATCAAAGAAGAAATATTCTTAGATTCTTTACTTCAATCCCTTTTCACTAGCATGTTGGAGTAGGCTACGAAAAAAATCTTCTGATGGATGATGTAGATTTCTCCAGATCCGTTGAACGACTAGATATCACTCTTGGAGTTAATACGTCAGGATGAGAATTGAACTAGAGATAAGAATACTCCAATGCGAAGATCCGAACACACACTCTACTATTTTCAGGGTCTGATGGACAATTGATCAGAACTGTTGATCTAGTGGTATTTCGCTTTTTCATGTTCAAGAATAAATGGTCCAGATTAAACCATGGGCCTGGTCAATGGCTATTGAGTGACAATTTTTAAACGACCATAACTTTTGCTACAAGCGTTGGAATGAGGCCCGTGATACCTCGTTGGAAAGGTATCGAGTAGAGGAACATAGTGGTACATGTATTCCATGCAAAAAATATAATATAAAACATCAGAAAAATTATAAAAAAAAAAACCACATATTTGGAGGGAAGAATGACCATACCAACTTCAAGTAGTCATATCCGAGGCTACGAGTAATGAAATCGAACTTGAGATATCTCCATGTAAAGATGGAAGAGAGAAGAAAAATATGGCATGGTAACTGTTGGAAGTATGAAAGAAAAAATCCTCTAAAAATATATAACGCAAAGCATACCCAAATTTAATTAGAAAATGGGTGGTTCATGTTCAAACATTCACATTTGAAGCCATATGATCCAAAATTACATCTGCAAGAGCACAATGAAAGACTGAGATGAAAGAGAATAATATGGGATGATCTTTGTCATCAAAGAAATGCCCCAAAACTATTCGAATAACATATCAAGAAAAAAAACTTAGAATCAATTATTTTTAATGAACAATCATTTGTAAATTGCTTTAGGGTAAAATAACCACCTAGGAGTCCTTTCATATTCTCTTTGTAATTCCCACACATTTATTTTTTAAGTTGAAAATAAGAAACTAAAGGAAAAGGAAATGAAGAGTCAGGATAAATTAAGAGTCTATCTCTCTTGTCTTAGAGAAAATAACTCATAGGATAGATTTTGAAGACTTTTTCCCTTTGTAACAAAAGATGATACTATTACTTCTGAGTAATAAAGAGCAGGATGCATTTTGAAGTCATAATTGTTTGCAAATTCTTGTGGGACTATTCTACACTTATGTTTTTGGTATAATTTTTCTTGGTATTGATCATGTGAACTATTTATGTGCTTAGTATCTATAATCCTTATGATGTTGTGATTTTTTATGAGTGCAAGGATGATGTTACAAATTTCCTTTTCAACTATTTGAGATTATTTTCTCAATATTATTGTGCTAACATGTCTATGTTGTCATGAACTATTTCTGTTTTCTAGATATTACGTTTCATTGTACTCATTCTATTAGTTTTTCTCCTGGGATAGGTTAGAATTAGTTAGGATTATATTATTTTTCTTTTAGTTTTATTAGACTTAGGATTAATTAGAATTATTTTAGGGACAACTCACTATTTTTCTCCTTTTTTCTTTTAATTTTGAGCAGAAGTAAGGCCCATATACTTGTGAGAAACACTACACCAAATGAGAGTAGGTCTGGTTAGGACCTACCATCCAACGTTCTCCCTCATCTTCTTGACAGGACATTAGGATCCATCGATATAAATGGCGCTAGAAGGAGGGCCAGATGACAAGATGAGCCAGTGGAGTCATTCTTGTTAAAAAAAAATTAATGTAATAATAGCTCCATCCCATATCCCTTTATGGAGGTGTTTTTCTGGTACTATACCTCCAAAACCTCCTAGAAATATTTTACATTTCTTGTCACAACTTAGATTTGATGGAGAGAGAGAAATCTCTGCATCTGAACATGCTTTTAATTTCTGGAAATTTTGTGGTTCTCACAAATTATTGATAGAAATATCATTTATAGGCCATTCACTCTCACTTTTGCAGGTCGGGTCTAGAGCTAATGTGAGACTTTTCCAGCCACCTCTATTCACACATGGGAACAATTTAAGCGTGAATTTTTTCATTCTTTTGAGAATCGTGATTATGATGATTTGTGTGCAGAGATATCAGAGCTTAGGAAGAACATAGATGAATCCCTTGAAGATTTTGATATCAGATTTACTCATCTTTGTTATATATTTCCTTTGGATGATAGGCCATATAAGATTCATTTGATTTCTTGTTTAGTTTCTCTTATTTATGAAACATATGAGCCAATGGATGATGAATCTAAATCATGTTTTAATGTTCATTTACATGCTAATTTTGGATTTAAATAAAAATATTGAAAATGTTAATGGTTTAGATGGACTTCATATGTATAGATATTTATTTACTGTGGGGGATATAGATCATATAGAAAATTTATTTTCGAAAGAAATATATCTATCCTCTCATCACTTGATTCCCTGTTTCTTTCTTTGTGATGAAAAAGAGACCTCTTGTGTTGTAAATTCAAGTTCAAATTTTTCTGGAGCTGCCCAAGAGGAGGATTTTCCTATTGATAATGTGACACTTAAGGTCACACCAATGGTTATGTAAGGCTCTCCTTATCCTCTCTCTTCTTTCCCATCACCAGAAATGGAGGAGTCATCTATGGAGCAAAACTTGAAAGTTTATCATTTTGTTAATGAAGAAAATATAGACACACTTAAAATGAATTCTTCCTCACATGTCGATAATTTGAAATAAATTTATGTTGATTTAGATTATCCCGATGTTTCAAATTATCCTTGTCTGATCAAAATAGATCAAGAATGTTTTCCTACTACTGGTGGATCATTTATTGAAACTTCTTGTTATAATGATTTTTGTGATTTTCTCCTCTCTTCTAACCATGAATATGTATTGGAAGATATTTCATATTCTCATATTGTGCAGGAGAAAAAAAACCATGATGATAATTTCACTCAAGGAGAAGAAATAAACATGCAGGGCATACCTCTTTTATCTCAACAATTTACTTTTTGCTTTGTAAATAAAAATATTTAATTCCCCAAAAAATTGTTGTAATCATACATAACAAATCCATGTATGGATGTCTGCCAACTATTCCGCCAGACAAGTGGAAACCAGAACAGATGGAAACCTTATGTTCTAGTTGTATCATGACAAAAAAAACCCACCTGTTCCACCAAACATTTGGAAACTGGAATAGGTGGCAAGGAAATGTAGTATTTGAACTGTCTTAACATGTAGTGAGAATCCTGAACATGAGTATGGAAAATTCACTATTTATTTGCAATAGAAGTGCATATATTTGAAAGGAAAGGATTAAACATCAAAATAACTAGTAAAACCTATGTTTCCCTAAGTGTCGTCTGAGGAGTGAAGACGTATGGTTGTGCGCAGGTCGAGCATCGTTGTTGGATTTGTGAGATCGAGAGCACTTCATACAAGATGTGGAGTTGAACACTGAGTAATGTATGTCTGTGAAGCTATTCCTACATATCCCTTCGCATCTCAGGGATGAGATCCAGATGCTCTGGCTCAAGGAGGCAAGTGGATTGTGAGTCTCAGACTAGAGCTGAGGAGGGCGATGGAGGATCTATTGGGAAGTCAACGAATGAAATCTCTTCCTGAATTATACAAGTCTCCCCATTCATGGCACATGATGTATTAGGGGCAGAGTGATTGGTGCTAGGCAGGTCGTGGGGGTCCATAATTGTGTATAGGAGGGAATCCGACGAAACCATAATTAACTCTTCCATAATTTCCTCCTCTACAATGTCCATTGGAGGTGAATTTTTCTCCCTATCTCAACAAATCAGAGAGGTAAAATAATCTTGGGTAAGCATATGAATGCGACACTAACTCGTTGCATAGATATACCAGAAAGGTCCTATCTTAGACTTACCATACTCCCGTGGCATGGTGGTGAGGGAAAACCAAACTGGAAGCAGCTTGATAAAATGCAAAGCGAGGAGAATGACAGGATAAAATCCCAAATGCAATAGCTAAACTGAGTGGGAGGAACTGTAACATACCCTAAGGAAGTGGAGAGGTACCAAGGGAGATGAATTTACCTTGTGAATGCCTCCCATACCCATCGTTTTCCACTTGCCATGGTGCACTGAAGGCTCCATTAAACCTGCACGAGGGAACTATCGAGCCTACCCAAAAGCACTTTGAATTATACCCTCCATACGAGAAATGAGAGCGAGGGTGGAGACATGATTCCTTAATACAATGCTCTGCATGCTATCAATGTGGCACCCCATCTAGGGGATCTCAACAATCTACTTTTAACTTGGAAGAGGAAAACCATCTTAAGGAAGAATATTTTGATTGTGAAACCATGCCTAGTGTGGAGCCCATTGATTCACAATCAATCATCGATTTTCTTCTGGAAGAGGAAATACCATTTAGGAAGTCACTTTTTGAAATTTGTTCTTATTCTAGAGAAGCTTTTAATTCTCTCAATTCTTCTACTAGTTATTATTTGTATCCTGGCCTCTTTAATGATTTAACTTTACAAGAAATCACCCACCATCAAATTCAAATAAACTCAATGGGACTGACCCCTTTTGAAATACTCGATGGGATCAATGTACTTACAGAATATAGAGAGGATAAGGCCTCTTCCCATGAGCTTACTAATTATATGTCTTATCATCCTTTTTCATGGGATGATGTAACTGCTATAGCAAATGTGTATCAAACAATGTCTTATTCTTTTTCTTTATCTTCATTTTTTATCAATAGTGAATCTTATTTTTCAATTATCCCTTTACTGAATATTGTTGATACTAGTGTTTCTCACCATTGTTTTGAATATATCTCTCATACTGTGGTTGGTCCTAGCCCATGCATATAATTTGATCTCACAATTCCATCTCAAGATGATGGTTATTTGAAGTATGTGCCTAGGGAGGCTTTCCAAGATAATGTGACACTTCAATTTACGTCGATGGTTATATTGTTGGGTATGTGTTATATTCTTTGCATGTGTGTGTGTGGGTGTGTCATATTCAAAAACTACGTCTGACGATACCAACTGGATGATGTAGGTGTGGATACTATATTGAGAAAGTGAACATGCAATATGGTACGAGGAGTAATGGTGTTGATGAGGGGAGTTTAGTGTGGAACTCTGTACAAGTTGTTGGGAAGCACTTATACTAATGGGTGTAATAGTTCTGTTGTCCCTAAGAAGAGAAATAAAGAAGAAAAGAACAATATTGTCCTTGGAAAGAAGACCATGTTGTGTCATCAAAGACTGGGGCATATTGGAGAAAAGGACCTTCAAACACTACACAATAAAGGTATGGTTGAAGGTATTTCTAATTGCACTCTGGATTTTGATTTATGTGAACATTGCATATATGGTAAACAAAATCGAGTAAGATTCCCCTTTGGTGCTACAAGATCAAAGGGGATCTTAGAGTTGATACACAAAGATGAGTTTGGACCCATGCATGTTCCATCACTAGGTAAATCTGTGTATTATGTTTCATTCATAGATGATTTCTCAAGGAACACATGGATTAATTTTCTTAGAAAGAAATCTAAGGTATTTGATATATTTAAAGAGTTTAAGGATTTGGTAGAAAATCATACAGAGAAGAAAATAAAGGTATTGAGGACAGATAGTGGTGGAGAATTCTGCGGAAATGAATTCAAATAATTTTGTAAGAAGTGTGGTATAGCAAGGCATAAGAATACTACATACACACCTCAACATAATGGATTTGTAGAAAGGATGAACATGACACTGATGGAGAAATCAAGGAGAATGCTTAGTGGTGTCAAGTTAGGACATGAATTCTAGGTAGAGGCAGTGGGTACAACATGTTACCTGGTCAATCGATCACCCTCATTATTGTTGGATGATAGAACTCCACACGAGGTATGAACTGGTAAGAAACCCTCTCTTGAACATCTCAGAGTGTTTGGTTGTGATGCTTATGTACATGTTCCAAAGGAAAATAAGAGTAAGATGGATAATAAAGCTGAAAATTGTATCTTTATTGGTTATAAAGATGGTGTGAAAGGTTACAAGCTTTGGAACCCAAAAACTAAGAAGATTGTTTACAATCAGGATGTTGTTTTTAGAGAGGTGAAAGATTTTCCCAAACAGGAACTCCTACCAAGGCAAGAAGAACCTGAGAAAATAGATTTTGATTTGGATTATGAAAAATATGAATCAACTGAAGAAGATGAAGTAGAAGAAGAAGAACCTCATACCCCAGTATTGAGGAGATCAGTGAGGGAAAGAAGGCAACCAGAAATGTATAGTCCACGTGATTTTCATTCTAATTTTTCTTTATCTATTACTGATGATGATCCCAAAACTGTCAAGGAAGCAATGAATTAAGAGGATAGTAAACTCTGGAAGAATACCATGGTTTAAGAAGTGGATGCCTTGGATAAGAATGAGGCATGGGGTCTAGTTGAGTTTCCAGCTGGAAGAAAATATGTTGGTAGAAAATGGTTGTTTAAGAAGAAGTTTAATGCAGAAGGAAAAGTGGAGAAATAAAAATCTCGGTTAGTAGCAAAAGGTTATTCCCAGGTAGAGGAAATTGAATTTGGTGAGATTTTTTCTCTTGTTGCCAAATTAAATTCTATTAGATTTATTTTATCTATTGTTATTGATTTTGATCTTGAAGTGGAACATATGGATGTGAAGACAACATTCCTACATGGGGATCTGGAAGAATAAATCTACATGAAGCAGCCAGAAAGCTTTGTAGTGAAGGGAAATAAAGAGTTGGTTTGTAAGCTAAAGAAGTCACTATATGGTCTGAAGCAATCACCTAGGATGTGGTACACAAATTTTGACACATACATCCTTGGATTGGGATTTTGATCCAGGTGGATATTGGTGGCCACCCACCTATTCCAACTGGCTCCTATTGATATTTTTTAGTTCACCACGTTCTTCTGTACTTATTTGTAATTGTGGGTTCTACACTTTCGGGGTTATCTGAAGCCCTACACATATTCCAGGTGGATACTGGTGGCCTCCCACCTAATCCAACTGACTTATTTTGTATGTTTTCATGTCAGCACATCTTGTTGTACTTCTAGGGCCCTTTTGGGGACCTAAACAATGTTTATTTTGGCTTGCCACAGACAAACTGTAGATAGAGTCATATTTTGATGGTGTAATGTGTATTTATCTAAGATACCTTTCCAATGGGCTATCACGCACCTAAAATGGAGGTCATATGAAAAATTTGCGACCCTGAGAAGTTGATGTACCAACTTACCCATAGGGGCCCACATAGCTTTTTGTGTTTCATCTCCTAGGGTTAGGTTTTTGGATGTATAGGGATTTGGAATTCATGAGTAATATCAAAAAGGTCCCTGGAGCCTAATTGTAATCATTATGCTCAGACAAATGCATGTAGAAGCCACATCACTTCTCAGAGATAAATACCACCATTTGAGCAAGTGTTTCAGTTTTGCAGCTTTACAGTTTCAACCTATTTCATTTATTCAATAGAAGATATTGTTCACTGGATATTTGTGTTGTTCTTCATATCTCTGTGTTTATTTTATTTAGTATGTTAATCAGTTCATTCCACTCCTAAATCCGGACATGTGGTATCAGAGCGATCTTCTCTTCATTTATTTTTCTTCATGCATGTCCCCGACAAGATCTGGGTACAAGAAGTTGGGACTCAAATCAATTGATTCGTTGCAAGATTGGTCTCGCCGAGCCTGAAAACAACGCATGGGAGATGAAAATAAAGATGATGGAGCAGGAAATCCTTTTAAAATGTTTCTCGAGGAATCCCTTGCATGACAAAGGAAAAAAATGATGGACAACTTTGCATAGATCCTTCGACGACTACCCATAGGAGAAGCATCTTCATCAAGTAGCCATGCAACCCCCTTCAAGGTACAAGTAAATTTTGATATCCCATTATTTGAAGGACTGATAGATGCGAATGTTGTAGATAAATGGTTGAATCTGCTCGAAGGGTATTTTTCGGTCCACAATTTTTCCGATAGGGAAAATATTACTTTTGCACTCCTCAAGGTCGTCCCCCATGTTAAGGACTAGTGGGACACTTACTCTGTGCAAAGGGACATAGAGGAATATGCAATATTTTTGGTTTCCCCTACATGGGATTCCTTCTAGGATGCCATTAAAGAAAAATACTACCCTTTTGAAAGATACGAGGACCAGTACACCAGATGGACCACCCTGCGTCAAGAAAGGGACCATACAGTACCATATTTCACCAATATTTTCTATACCCTGCACACCAAATTGGGTATCAAATACTCTGAGCAACATCGGGTGCTCAAACACTACGGTTTTTTCCATAGATACATTCAAACATAAATGGTGTTTTTTGACATCACCTTATTGGGCACGACTTATAGATATGCTGTCAAGATGGAGCATAAATTTAAGTAGAAGAGGCGAGAGTTTGGATCTGCAAACTCCTCATATCCGAAGTAGGGAAAAGGTGGCCCCAACCCACACAACAAGGGACAAAGAAAAGATGGCCACTCTTAGGAATACCATTCCAAGTCACAAAACAAGAAGGGAAATGAGAAGAAGAAGAAGGACACAAGAAAATGGTGTGAGTACCATAAAATCCCTTGGCACAACACTGAAGAATGCCGCTCCAAGTAGTCACTCGTGGCCGAGCTGAAGGCTTCCAAGTCAGGGGTCGATTCTGATTATGAATCAAATCCAAAAGGAGGGAATTGGATTATCTATGTTGAACCCAGTGCCACTATCGCTACCACTAAAGTACATCCAAGCAAACCAGAAGAACCAGAGGAAGGGGAATGCCTCCTCCACTCACAGATTTGGGTAAAGTGGGCTCCGCTTCATTTCATTGTCGATAGTGGTAGTCAAAAGAACATGATCTCAGTAGAGGTTGTCAAGCGAATGGACCTGGCAATGACACCATACCTACAACCCTACACCATCGGCTGTCTTCGTCAAGGAATATATCTTCGTGTCAGCCAACAGTGTCATCTGTCGTACGACATCAAACCTTTAAAATATGAGGTATTGTGTGATATTGCTCCCATTGAAATTTTTTATGTTCTTTTAGGACAACCATATTTGTGGAAGCGTCATGATTTGTATGAGTCTAGACCTTGTAGTGTTATTATTACTTTGGGTTGAAAATTGTACATGATACCAGAGGTAGTGCCGCCTATTGCTAATTCTTTAATCTCTGCTAAGCAATGTAGTAAGGTCATTTCACAAACCGAAAAGTTCGTATTCTTTGTGATCTGTGCTCATAGTAAGAAGAAGGTCATCGCCACATTCATGGCCTCTACATAGAGCCTCTCTTTGCAATAGAAGCAAGTGGAAGGGATCATGGAAGAGTACAAAGACATATTCTCCTCACCTACCAAGGTATCGATGCACTACCAAGTCAAGCATCCAATTGATCTGACCCTCGATGCAGTGATGCCTAATGGACCATTATATCATCGCTCATTGATGTAAATGACGAAATCAAGTGTCATATCCAAGATCTTATTCAAAAGGGGAACATCAGACCCAGATCCTCCCCTTGTGGAAGCCCAATTGTACTGGTGCAGAAGAAGGACGGGACCTGGCGACTCTACACTGATTACAAAGAATTAAACAAAATTACAGTCAGGAGCCGGTACCCAATTCCTAGGATTGATGACCTTCTTGACCAACTCAAGGGGGGGAATTTCTTCAACAAAATTGACCTAAATTCTAGCTACCACCAAGTTCACATTGAACCAACTGATGTATGGAGGACAACCTTCAAATCTAAATAAGGTCTCTTCGAATGGTTGGTCATGCCCTTTGTCTTAAAAAATGAACCAACCACTTTCATGAGGTTGATGGATGATGTATTGAGACCCTTCAACAACTCTTTTTTGGTGGTATATTTGGATGACATCCTCATCTTCTGGGAGGAGCACATGTGGTATATTCAACAAGTTTTGAGCACTCTACGGCAACACAAGCTATATGCCAACTTGGAAAATTGATCCTTTGACATGAGCATGGTCCAATACTTGGGATACATTCTTGATGAGCATGGGGTACATGTTGATCCAACTAAGATCCAAGTCATCTATGACTAGTCAGCCCCAACCACACTAATCAAACTTCAGATCTTCTTGGGACTGGCAAACTTCTATTGACGGTTTGTGTTGGGATTCTCCCATATTGCATGGTCCCTCAGCCAAGTGACCAACGATGGTGGAAGGGAAAAGTTTGTGTGGGGGAAGGATAAACAACAATCATTCGATGATCTGAAGCATCACTTGTGCTTAGCCCCAGTACTCTCCTTGCCCAATTTTCAACAATAGTTTGAGATTGAGACTGATGCATCTAAATATGTTGTAGGCTCATTTCTCACTTAGCAAGGTCATCCAGTTGCATACCATAGTGAGACACTCTCAGATACTGTCTGAAAATACCCTACCTATGACAAGGAAATGTATTCCATTGTACAAGCATGTCTTCAATGGAAACATTACATTCTAGGAAAGTATCCGATCATCCACACTGATCACAAGCCCCTAAAGTTCATACAGACACAAGGGAAATTGCATAGATACCTCCATCAGAAGTGTTCTACCTATCTGCAGCAGTTCCATCTCAAGATCAAGTATAATACAAGGAGCTCAAATCATGTTGCTGACTGCCTCAGTCGCCCTCCCATGGTTTCACTCACCACTGTGCTCCATTCTTGTGGACATGAGGCATCTGAGTGGCCCCAACTTTATCATCAAGATCTAGACTTCGCCACCACCTATCAAATCTTGGGTACAGGGGTGAATGTCACCTATTTTCACATTCAGGATGAAATTTTATGCCATCTAGGCCATCTCTGTGTTCCTGTAAATGAGCATGCAAAGATGATTTTGGAATCCCACTACAGTCGAATGGAATGAGATTTTGGCGTGGAGAAGATTGTGGTCATTCTACAAAAAAAATTGTATTGGCCAAAACTTTGTTAGCATATTTAGACACTTAAGAGTTAGTTAAGATCTACTTGGTCTAATGTGTTGTTAGGTAAAAGTGTGTTTCTTAGTGTGTTTCTTTAGTATGCATTAGTATGCATTTGTAGTTAGTAAATCTGACGGTCACGATATGTTCCCAACATAGAGTGATCCAACAGTTCATACTATCCTCAATATTAACGACCATTGATCTATGGCTTAACACTCGATTGGTCCATGATCTCTATTTAAAGAGCATGGAGGGTCATTTTCTGATGATCGATTGTGAGAAACTCTCTTGTAAAATCTCTCTGTAATCTTTTTATTTTGCATTAATAAACTGTTGCAAGTGGTCGCATTGGTTGGGGTCATGGATGTTTCCCCATAGGGATTTTACCATGTTAAAACATCGGTGTGTTGATATTTGATCTGGTTATGTGAGTGGTTACTGAAGGTGTTCATCCTCTGTTGGAATACATGTTTTTTTTAACATGGTATCAGAGCCTGTTTGAAGACCCTCTCTTGTTGTAGATCGAGATCGTGAAGCCGATTTGACTCATCTCCATTTTATATAATTTTCATACATTTATGGGCTAAGAGGACTATTCCATTGTGTCTAGAGTGCTTTTTTCATTCAGGAACACTTTTTGTTTCACTCGAAAAGGTTTTTGTTTGCCCAAGATACGACCATTTCAGTCAGATCCGGAGGTATAAAGCCTACATACACATTTCATATTATGTATTTCCGAGTTGCTACTCTTTTATATCTGTGTATGTTCTTTTCCCCGCACCTTGTGCGATCTTGGGAAATCATAAACAGATAGGAAAATGTTCATCTTCCGGGTAAGCTAACCGATATCTAACCCTTGTTGTCATCGAGAAGAGAAATTTTCTTCTTGTGTGAAAAGAGTGTTTTTTAGCATGCTCTCCAAGGCCGTCAACAACAATGTAGAGTTATCCAACGATTCATAGTGTGTTTCTTTATCATGCATTAGTATGCATTTGTAGTTAGTAAATCCGATGGTCACGATATGTTCCCAACATAGAGTGATCTGATGGTTCATACTCTCCTCAATCTTAACGACCATTCATCTGTAGCTTGACACCCAATTGGTCCATGATACCTATTTAAAGAGCATGGAGGGTCATTTTCTGATGATCGATTGTGAGAAACTGTCTTGTAAAATCTCTCTGTAATTTTTTTCTTTTGCATTAATAAATTGTTGCAAGTGATCGCGTTGGTTGGGGTCATGGATGTTTCTTCGTAGGGGTTTTACCACATGAAAACATCGGTGTGATGATATTTGATCTGGTTATGTTAGTGGTTACTGAAGGTGTTCGTCCTCTATTGGAATACATGTGTTTTTGAACATGGTATCAGAGCCTATTTGAAGACCCGCTCCTATTGTAGATTGAGATTGCGAAGTCGAGTTGCCTCATATCCATTTTCTATCATTTCCATACATTTATGGGATAAGAGGACTGTTCCATTGCGTCCAGAGCACTATTTCATTCAGGAACACTTTTTGTTTCACTCGAAAAAGGTTTATGTTTTCCCAAGATACGACCATTTCAGTCAGATCTAGAGGTATAAAACCTGCATACACATTTTGTATTATTTATTTCCAGGTTGCTACTCTTTTAGATATGCATATGCTCTTTTCCCCGTGCCTTGTGCGATCTCGAGAAATCAGAAATAGATAGGAAAATGTGCATCTTTCGGGTAAGCTGGCCGATATTTAACCCTTGTTGTCATCGAGAAGCGAAATTTTTTCAACAACAACAACAATCCTCTTCCTAAAAAATACAATATGTTTTGCTAGACCATTGGGTTAAAAGTTGCCTTATTAAGTAAGAGGTCTTGAGTTCAAGTCTCTCTTTTGTTAATTTTTTTTGAAAAAGTTCATGCTCAGATTGTAAAGTGTATTTCACTTCAAGTATAAAAATGAATCACTATAAGTAGCTTTAATATCTTATTTGAGAGTTATTTATTTTGCATGCAACTTTTCTTTTATAAAGTAGCTTCATTGTAAAAATGATCCCCACTTCTCTTTATAAAAGTGGGTCACTTTATAAATCAACTTACACTATCACCTGGACTCTTGGTTACCATTTATGCCTTTTTTTAAAAGGGCATAACTCTCACATCCGAAGTCTGTTTTCAGTGTCGTTTTTTTTTTTTAAACCGCATAACTTTTCAAGATCTTTCCATCCAGATCATAAGTTTCAATTTTTAAATCCAAATTATCTGCATATTTAATATGGATTCTACAAGTAATCTCTTTCTTACTAACAACAACTACTTCCAATGGAAATCTCATATGGAAGATTTATTAAGAAGTAAAGGCTTGTACCATATTACCTTGGGAAAGGAAAAAGCACCCACTGATGATGATAAGAAAGTCAAATGGGATAATAGGAGTGATGAAGCACATGGACTAATCAGAATGTCCATCTCTCCTGATTTAAGGTTTCACCTTAAACAAATTAATGAACCCAATCAAGCTTTGGAAAAGATTGAATCTGTGTTTGGTAAAGTCAATATTATTCAAGCACAAAAGTTAGAAAATCAAATACTGACCTTAATTCCAAGTGATTTTTGTTTTCTTGGAGATTATCTATCTAAGTTTAAAACACTCAGAATTTTATGTGAGGAATGTGAGATAGACATGGAGGAAGAACATTGTATCTATATTATTCTTTCTAAGCTAGGTAGTGCATATTCCGTGCTTGTATCTATCTTTTATGCCATGAGAGAGGCTCTAGGGAAAGCTTAGCAAAAACCCACTCTTGAGTCCTTTTGTGTTGCTTTAATTAGAGAGGAAGATAATCTTATACAACTTGGAGTGATCATCACTATAGGTACCTCCAACAAAGCCTTATTTTCCCAACGGAAATACAAACCCAAGTATCCCAAGAAGAAATATCCTCGCTACAACAAAAAGAAACATAAGGGTCCCAAACCCACTCAAACAAATTCAACGCCTAATGGTGAAAAAGGAGAAAAATATAAAAATAAGAAGACTGACAGACATTGCAACTTTTGTGATAAATATGGTCATGATGAGTCCAAATGTTTCAAGAATATGGCAGCTTTAGAAACAAGAATGAAGAAGCACAACATCAATATTGATTCTACTTCTTCTTCTTCTTCTCATGGATAAGCACTCTCCGCTTCTGGTTTCTCCTTCAATACAACTTCTACTTCTTCTTCTTCTGATGAGTGGCTTATTGATTCTGGAGAATCTTATCATATGGCTAAGGATAAAGACATATTTTATTCTCTAAATGAATGTAACACCAAGAAAAT
>JASDQU010013450.1:12248-22400 GCA_032191745.1 Picea mariana | reverse complement strand
ATGGGATGATCTTAGTCATCAAAGAAATGCCCAAAAACTATTCGAATAACATAACAAGAAAAAAACTTAGAATCAATTATTTTTAATGAACAATCATTTGTAAATTGCTTTAGGGTAAAATAACCACCCATGAGTCCTTTCATATTCTCTTTGTAATTCCCACACATTTATTTTTGAAATTCAAAATAAGAAACTAAAGGAAAAGGAAATGAAGAGTTAGGAGAACTTAAGAGTCTATCTCTCTTGTCTTATAGAAAAGAACTAATAGGATAGATTTTGAAGACTTTTTCCCTTTGTAACAAAAGATGATACTATTACTTCTGAGTAATAAAGAGAAGGATGCATTTTGAAGTCATAATTGTTTACAAATGCTTGTGGGACTATTCTACACTTGTTTTTTTGGTATAAGTTTTCTGGGTATTGATCATGTGAACTATTTATGTGCTTAGTATCTATAATCCTTATGACGTTGTGATTTGTTATGAGTGCAAGGATGATGTTACAGATTTTCTTTTCAACTATTTGAGATTATTTTCTCAATATTATTGTGCTAACATATCTATGTTGTCATGAACTATTTATGTTTTCTAGATATTACCTTCCACTGTACTCATTCTATTAGTTTTTCTCCCGAGATAGGTTAGAATTAGTTAGGATTAGATTAGTTTTCTTTTAGTTTTATTAGCCTTAGGATTAATTAGAATTCTTTGGGGGACAACTCACTATTTTTTTCCCTTTTTATTTTAATTTTGGGTAGAAGTAAGTCCCATATACTTGTGAGAAACACTACACCAAATGAGAGTATATCTGATTAGGACCTACCATCCAACGTTCTCCCTCATATTCTTGACAAGATATTAGGACCCGTCAATATAAATGGCACTAGAAGGAGGGCCAAATGACAAGCTGAGCCAGTGGAGTCATTCTTGTTAAAAAAAAATTAATGTAATAATAGCTCCATCCCATATCCCTTTATGGAGGTTTTTTTTTGGTACTATACCTCCAAAACCTCCTAGAAATATTTTACATTTCTTGTCACAACTTAGATTTGATGGCGAGAGAGAATCTCTGCATCTGAACATGCTTTTAATTTCTGGAAATTTTTTGGTTCTCACAAATTATTGATATAAATATCATTTATAGGCCGTTCACTCTCACTTTTGCAGGTCGGGTCTAGAGCTGATGCAAGACTTTTCCAACCACCTCTATTCACACATGGGAACAATTTAAGCGTGAAGTTTTTCATTCTTTTGAGAATCATGATTGTGATGATTTGTGTGCAGAGATATCAGAGCTTAGGAAGAACGTAGATGAATCCCTTGAATATTTTGATATCAGATTTACTCATCTTTGTTATATATTTCCTTTGGATGATAGGCCATATAAGAGTCATTTGATTTCTTGTTTATTTTCTCTTACTTATGAAACATACGAGCCAATGGATGATGAATCTAAATCATGTTTTAATGTTCATTTACATGCTAATTTGGATTTAAATAAAAATATTGAAAATGTTAATGGTTTAGATGGACTTCATATGTATAGATATTTATTTACTGTGGGGGATATAGATCATACAGAAAATTCATTTTCGGAAGAAATATATCTATCCTCTCATCACTCAATTCCCTGTTTCTTTCTTTTTGATGAAAAGGAGACCTCTTGTGTTGTAAATACAAGTTCAAATTTTTCTATAGCTACCCAAGAGGAGGATTTTCCTGTTGATAATGTGACACTTAAGGTCACACCAATGGTTATGTAAGGCTCTCATTATCCTCTCTCTTCTTTCCCATCACCAGAAATGGAGGAGTGATCTATGGAGCAAAACTTGAAAGTTCATCATTTTGTTAATGAAGAAAATATAGACACACTTAAAATGAATTCTTCCTCACGCATCAATAATTTGAAATAAATTTATGTTGATTTAGATTGTCCTGATGTTTCAAATTATCCTTGTATGATCGAAACAGATCAAGAATGTTTTCCTACTACTGGTGGATCATTTATTGAAACTTCTTGTTCTAATGATTTTTGTGATTTTCTCCCCTCTTCTAACCATGAATATGTTTTGGAAGATATTTCAGATTCTCATATTTTGCAGGAGAAAAAAAACCACGATGATAATTTCACTCAAGGAGAAGAAATAAACATGAAGGGCACACCTCTTTTATCTCAACAATCTAATTTTTGCTTTGTAAATAAAAATATTTAATTCCTCAAAAAACTGTTGTAATCATACATAACAAATCCATGTATGGAGGTCTACCAACTGTTCTGCCAGACAAGTGGAAACCAGAACAGATGGCAACCTTATGTTCTAGTTGTACCATGACAAAAAAAACCCACCTATTCTGCCAAACATTTGGAAACTGGAATAGGTGGCAAGGAAATGTAGTATCTGAACTATCTTAACATGTAGCGAGAATCCTGAACATGATTATGGAAAATTCACTATTTCTTTGCAAAATAAGTTCATAGATTTGAAAGGAAAGGATTAAACATCAAAATAACTAGTAAAACCTATGTTTCCCTAAGTGTCATCTGAGGAGTGAAGACGTATGGTTGGGCGCAGTTCAAGCATCATTATTGGATTTGTGAGATCGAGAGCACTTCATACAAGATGTTGAGTCAAACACTGAGTAATGTATGTCTATGAAGCTATTCCTACATATCCCTTCACATCTCGAAGATGAGATCCAGATGCTCTGGCTCAAGGAGGCAAGTGGATTGCGAGTCTCAGACCAGAGTTGAGGAGGGCAGTGGAGGATCTATTAGGAAGTCGGCCAATGAAATCTCTTCCTGAATTATACAAGTCTCCTTGTTCATGGCACATGATGTATTAGGGGCAGAGTGATTGGTGCTAGGCAGGTCGTCGGGGTCCATAACTGTGTATAGGAGGGAATCCGATGAAACCATAATTGGCTCTTCCATAATTTCCTCCTCTACAATGTCCATTGGAGGTGAATTTTTCTCCCTATCTCAACAAATTGAGGTAAAATAAGCTTGGGCAAGCATACGAATGCAACGCTGCCTCGCTACATAGATATACCAGAAAGTTCCTATCTTAGACTTACCATGCTCCCGTGGCATGGCGGTGAGGGAAAACCAAACTTGAAGCTACTTGATAAAATGCAAAGCGAGGAGAATGACAGGATAAAATCCCAAATGCAATAGCTAAACTGAGTGGGAGGAACTGCAACATACCCGAAGGAAGTGGAGAGGTACCAAGGGAGCTGAATTTACCTTGCGAATGCCTCCCATACCCATCATCATCCACTCGCCATGGCGCACTGAAGGCTCCATTAAACCTGCATGAGGGAACTATCGAGCCTACCTAGAAGTTCTTTGAATGCTACCCTCCATACGAGAAATGATAGTGAGGGTGGAGACATGATTATTTAATACAATGATCTACATGCTATCAATGTTGCACCCCATCTAGGGGATCTCAACAATCTACTTTTAACTTAGAAGAGGAAAACCATCTTGAGGAAGAANGTGTGGAGCCAATTGATTCACAATCAATCGTCAATTTTCTTCTGGAAGAGGAAATACCATTTAGGAAGTCACTTTCTGAAAATTTTTCTTATTCTAGAGAAGCTTTTAATTCTCTCAATTCATCTACTAATTATTATTTGTATCCCGACCTCTAACGATTTAAATTTACAGGAAATCACCCACCATCAGATTCAAATAAACTCAATGGGACTGACCCTTTTTGAAATACTCGATGGGAGCAATGTACTTACAGAATATAGAGAGGATAAGTCCTCTTCCCATGAGCTTACTAATTATATGTCGTATCATCCTTTTTCATGGGATGATGTAACTGCTATAGAAAATGTGTATCAAACAATGTCTTATTCTTTTTCTTTATCTTCATTTTTGATCAACAATGAATCTTATTTTTCAAGTAGCCCTTTACTGGATATTGTTGATACTAGTGGATCTCACCATTGTTTTGAAGATATCTCTCATACTGTGGTTGGTCCTAGCCCATGCATATAATTTGATCTCACAATTCCATCTCAAGTTGATGGTTATTTGAAGTATGTGCCTAAGGAGGCTATCCAAGATAATGTGACACTTCAATTTACGTCGATGGTTATATTGTTGGGTATGTGTTATATTCTTTGCATGTGTGTGTGTGGGTGTGTCAGATTCAAAAAATTGCGTCTGACGATACCAACTGGATGATGTAGGTGTGGATACTATATTGAGAAAGTGAACATGCAATATGGTACGAGGAGTAATGGTGTTGATGAGGGGAGTTTAGTGTGGAACTCTGTACAAGTTGTTGGGAAGCACTTATACTAATGGGTGTAACAGTTATGTTGTCCCTGAGAAGAGAAATAAAGAAGACAAGAACAATACTGTCCCTTGAAAGAAGACCATGTTGTGTCATCAAAGACTGGGGCATATTAGAGAAAAGGGCCTTCAAACCCTACACAATAAAGGTATGGTTGAAGGTATTTCTAATTGCACTCTGGATTTTGATTTATGTGAACATTGCATATATGGTAAAAAAAATCGAGTAAGATTCCCATTTGGTGCTACAAGAGCAAAGGGGATCTTAGAGTTGATACACAGAGATGAGTTTGGACCCATGCATGTTCCATCACTAGGTAAATCTGTGTATTATGTTTCATTCATAGATGATTTCTCAAGGAACACATGGATTTATTTTCTTAGAAAGAAATCTGAGGTATTTGATAAAGAGAAGAAAATAAAGGTATTGAGAACAGATAGTGGTGGATAATTCTATAGAAATGAATTCGAATACTTTTGTAAGAAGTGTGGTATAGCAAGGCATAAGAATACTCCATACACACCTCAACATAATGGAGTTGTAGAAAGGATGAACATGACACTGATGGAAAAATCAAGGAGAATGCTTAGTGGTGTCGAGTTAGGACATGAATTATGGGCAGAGGAAGTGGGTACAACATGTTACCTATTCAATCGATCACCCTCATCATCGTTGGATGATATAACTCCACACGAGGTATGGACTAGTAAGAAACCCTCTCCTGGACATCTCGGAGTGTTTGGTTGTGATGCTTATGTACATGTTCCAAAGGAAAATAAGAGTAAATAGGATAATAAAGCTGAAAAGTGTATCTTTATTGGTTATAAAGATGGTGTGAAAGGTTACAAGCTTTGGAACCCATAAAATAAGAAGATTGTTTACAATCAGGATGTTTTTTTTAGAGAGGTGAAAGATTTTCTCAAACGGGAACTCCTACCAAGGCAAGAATAACTTGAGAAAATAGATTTTGATTTTGGATGATGCAAAATCTGAATCAATTGAAGAAGATGAAGTAGAAGAAGAAGAACCTCATACCCCAGTATTGAGGAGATTAGTGAGGGAAAGAAGGAAACCAGAAATGTATATTCCATGTGATTTTTGTTCTAATTTTTCTTTATCTATTACTGATGATGATCCCAAAACTGTCAAGGAAGCAATGAATTAAGAGGATAATAAACTCTGGAAGAATACCATGGTTTAATAAATGGCCACCTTGAATAAGAATGAGGCATGGGATCTAGTTGAGTTTCCAGCTGGAAGAAAATATGTTGGTAGAAAATGGTTATTTAAGAAGAAGTTTAATGCATAAGGAAAAGTGGAGAAATAAAAATCTTGGTTAGTAGCAAAAGGTTATTCCTAGGTAGAGGGAATTGACTTTGGTGATATTTTTTCTTCTGTTGCCAAATTAAATTCTATTAGATTTATTTTATTTATTGTTGTTGATTTTGATCTTGAAGTGGAACATATGGATGTGAAGACAACATTCCTACATGGGGATCTGGAAGAATAAATCTACATGAAGCAACCAGAAGGCTTTGTAGTGAAGGGAAATAAAGAGTTGGTTTGTAAGATAAGGAAGTCACTATATGGTCTGAAGCAATCACCTAGGATGTGGTACACAAATTTTGACACATACATCCTTGGATTGGGATTTTGATCCAGGTGGATATTGGTGGCCACCCACCTATTCCAACTGGCTGCTATTGATATTTTTTAGTTCACCACGTTCTTCTGTACTTATTTGTAATTGTGGGTTCTACACTTTTGGGGTTATCTGAAGCCATACACATATTCAAGGTGGATACTAGTGGCTTCCCACCTAATCCAACTGACTTATTTTGTATGTTTTCATGTCATCACATCTTGTTGTACTTCTAGGGTCGTTTTGGGGCCCTAAACAATGTTTTTTTTGGCTTGCCAAAGACAAACTGTAGACAGAGTCATATTTTGATGGTGTAATGTGTATTTATCTAAGATACCTTTCCAACGGACTATCACGCACCTAAAATAGAGGTCATATGAAAAATTTGCGACCTCGAGAAGTTGATGTACCAACTTACCCATAGGGGCCCACATAAATTTTTGTGTTTCATCTCCTAGGGTTAGGTTTTTGGATGTATAGGGATTTGGAATTCATGAGTAATATCAAAAAGGTCTTTGGAGCCTAATTGTAATCATTATGCTCAGACAGATGTATGTAGAAGCCACATCTCTTCTCAGAGATAACTACCACCATTCGAGCAAGTGTTTCAGTTCTGCAGTTTTACAGTTTCAACCTATTTCATTTATTCAATAGAAGATATTGTTCACTGGATATTTGTGTTGTTCTTCATATCTCTGTGTTTATTTTATTTAGTATGTTAATCAGTTCATTCTGCTCCTAAATCCAGATAAGTGGTATCAGAGTGGTCTTCTCTTCATTTATTTTTCTTCATGCATGTCCCTAACAAGATATGGGTACAATAAGTTGGGACTCAAACCAATTGATTTGCTGCAAGAGCGGTCTCGCCAAGCCTGACAACAACCCATGGGAGATGAAAAGAAAGATGACAGAGCAGGAAATCCTTTTAAAATGTTGCTCGAGGAAGCCCTTGCATGACAAAGGAAAAAAATGATGGACAACTTTGCACAGATTCTTCGATGACTACCCATAGGAGAAGCACCTTCATCAAGTGGCCATGCAACCCCCTTCAAGGTACAAGTAAAATTTGATATTCAATTATTTGAAGGAAGATTGGAATGTTGTAGATAAATGGTTGAATTTTCTCAAAGGGTATTTTTCAGTCCACAATTTTTTCGATAGGGAAAAGATTACTTTTTCACTCTTCAAGGTCATCCCCCATGTTAAGGACTAGTGGAACACTTACTCTGCACAAAGGGACATAGAGGAATCTGCAATATTTTTAGTTTCCCCTACATGGGATTCCTTCTAGGATGCCATTAAAGAACAATACTACCCTTTTGAAAGATATGAGGACCAGTGCACCAGATGGACCACCCTGTGTCAAGAAAGGGACCATACAATACCATATTTCACCAATACTTTCTATACCCTGCACACCAAATTGGGTATCAAAGACTCTGAGCAACATCAAGTGCTCAAACATTGTGGTTGTTTCCATAGATACATTCAAACATAAATGGATTTTTTTGACATCACCTCATTGGGCACGACTTATAGATGCGTTGTCAAGATCGAGCATAAATTTAAGTAGAAGAGGCGAGAGTTTGGATCTACAAACTCCTCAAGCCGAAGAAGGGAAAAGGTGGCCCCAACCCACACAACAAGGGACAAAGAAAAGATGGCCACTTTTAGGAATACCATTCCAAGCTGCAACACAAGAAGGGAAATGAGAAGAAGAAGAAGGGCACAAGAAAATGGTGTGAGTACCATAATATCCTTTGGCACAACACTGAAGAATGTCTCTTCAAGCAGTCACTCGTGGCTGAGCTGAAGGATTCCGAGTCAGGGGTCGATTCTGATTATGAATCAAATCGAGAAGGAGGGAATTGGATTATCGATGTTGAACCCGGTGCCACTATCTCTACCACTAAAGTACAACCAAGAAAACTAGAAGAACCAGAGGAAGGGGAATGCCTCTTTCACTCACAGATTTGGGTAAAGGGGGCTCCATTTCATTTCATTGTCGATAGTGGCAGTCAAAAGAACATGATCTCAGCAGAGGTTGTCAAGCAGATGGACCTGGTGACAACACCATACTCGCAACCCTACACCATCATCTAGCTTCGCCAAGGAATATATCTTTGTGTCAGCCAATAGTGTTGTCTGCCCCATGACATCAAGCCTTTAAAAGATGAGGTATTGTGTGATATTTCTCCCATTGAATTTTTTGATGTTATTTTAGGACAACCATATTTTTGGAAGCGTCATGATTTGTATGAGTCTAAACCCTGTAGTGTTATTATTAATTTGGGTAGAAAATTGTACATGATACCATAGGTAGCACCGCCTATTGCTATTTATTTAATCTCTTCTAAGCAATGTAGTAAGGTCATTTCACAAACTGGAAAGTTTGTATTCTTTGTGATTTGTGCTCACAGTAAGCAGAAGGTCATCGCCACATTCATGGCCTCTACACAGAGCCTCTCTTTGCAACAAAAGCAAGTGGAAGGGATCATGGAAGAGTACAAAGACATCTTCTCCTCACCCACCAGGGTACCGATGCACTGCCAAGTCAAGCATCCAATTGATCTGACCCTCGGTGCACCTCTGCCTAATGGACCAATATATCGTCGCTCGTTGATGTAAATGATGAAATCAAGTATCATATCCAATATCTTATTCAAAAGGGGAACATCAGACCCAACTCCTCCCCTTGTGGAAGCCCGATTGTGCTAGTGCAAAAGAAGGATGGGACTTGACAACTCTACACTGATTACAAAGAATTAAACAAAATTACAGTGAGGAGCCGGTTCCCAATTCCTAGGATTGATGACCTTCTTGACCAACTCAAGGGGGAAAATTTCTTCAGCAAGATTGACCTAAAGTTTGGCTACCACCAAGTTCACATTGAACCAATTGATGCATGGAGGACAACCTTCAAATCTAAAGAAGGTCTCTTCGAATGGTTGGTCATGCCCTTTGTCTTAACAAATGAACCAACCACTTTCATGAGGTTGATGGATGATGTATTAACACCCTTCACCAACTCTTTTTTGGTGGTATATTTGGATGAAATCCTCATGTTCTAGGAGGAGCACATGTGGTATATTCAACAGGTTTTGAGCACTCTGCGACAACACAAGCTACATGCCAACTTGGAAAAATGATCCTTTGACATGAAAATTGTCCAATACTTGAGATACATTCTTGATGAGAATGGGGTACATGTTGATCCAACTAATATCCAAGTCATCTGTGACTGGCCAGCCCCGACCACACTAGTCGAGCTTCGGAGCTTCTTAGGACTGGCCAACTTCTACTGACAGTTTGTGTTGGGATTCTCCCATATTGCATGATCCCTCATCCAAGTGACCAACGACAGTGGCAGGGAAAAGTTTGTGTGGGGGAAGGATAAACAACGAGCATTAAATGATCTTAAGCATTGCTTGTGCTCAGCCCCAGTACTCTCCTTTCCCAATCTGCAACAACCGTTCGAGATTGAGACTGATGCATCTAACTATGTTGTAGGTGCATTTCTCACTCAACAGGGTCATCCAGTTGCATACCATAGTGAGACGCTCTTAGATACTGTCTGGAAATACCCCACCTATGACAAGGAAATGTATTCCATTGTACAAGCATGTCTTCAATGGAAACATTACATTCTAGGAAAGGATTTGATCATCCACACTGATCACAAGCCCCTAAAGTTCATACAGACACAGGGGAAATTGCATAGATACCTCTATCAGAAGTGGTACACCTATCTGCAACAGTTCCATCCAAATATCAAGTATAATATAGGGAGCTCAAATTGTGTTGTTGACTGCCTCAGTCACCCTCCCGTGGCTGCACTCACCACTGTGCTCCATTTCTGTGGACATGAGGCATCTGAGTGGCCCCAACTTTATCATCAATATCTAGATTTCGCCACCACCTATCAACTCTTGGGTACAGGGGTGAATGTCACCTATTTTCACATTCAAGATGAACTATTATGCCATCTAGGCCATCTCTGTGTTCCTATAAGCGAGCATGCAAAGATGATTTTGGAATCCCACTACAGTCGGATGGAAGGACATTTTGGCATGGAGAAGATTGTGGTCATTCTACAAAAAAGATTGTATTGGCCAAAACTTTGTTAGTATATTTAGACACTTAAGAGTTATCTAATATCTACTTGGTCTAATGTGTTGTTAGGTAAAAATGTGTTTCTTAG
>JASDQU010013449.1:119705-150099 GCA_032191745.1 Picea mariana | reverse complement strand
CCTGAGGGTGTAGGGGCTCTGAGCAGGACGAAGGACCCGAGCTCTGCAGAAAAACCCCGTACACTTTCTGAACTGAAAAACCCATGTATACCTCTGTACTGAACCGGAAAACTATGATCAATTCTGAAAGAGTGGGTTTCACCTCTGTTTGAATCGGGAAAAATCTCATGCTATGTCTGGAGAATCCGTGTGCATCCACTGCCTGAGATTGAGCCTGTGCGTGAGATCTATGTCCCGAAAGCCGTGACCCTGAGCCATTTTTCCATTGTTGAGCTAGTGGAAAAAGCCGTGTCTTTTTTTTTTTTCTGTTGGTTGTGTGGTCACGCAGAGCTGGACTGCGTGGGAGGTTTGTTGACCTGTGAGCGATTCTCTCCAGGCGAGAGAGTGTGCAGAGGAAGGAGAGAACTCATGGAAGGAACCCTGTAGCTACCACAGAGCTCGAAGACTTTCGGTTTGGTCTGTTGCTGTAACCCAAGGCAAGGGAGGTTAGCAGCCCAAGGACTGTCCAGGTGACAGAGAAGGTGTATCCTCTTGGGGTGGAACAGGCATGTGGGGAATGAGGGACTGTGGGCAGTGAGTGTGGGTGGTTCCTGGGAGAGAATTCCTTTCTGTGGCTGTGTACTGTTTTCCCTGAAACCTCAGCCTAACCTAGGATTCCTTGTCTCGGGGTGGAGCTTAGTCCCAGCTCGGGGGTGACCCACTGTTGAGTTGATGAGCAGTGTGGTCTAAGGCTGGGAGGTTCGTGGAAGGCCTGCACTTGTTTGGTGGATTCTACCACTATTAAAAAATAAGTATCTGATTATGTTTTAATCACATTTTGCATGACTCTAAGTTTTATGTTATCATGATTTCCGTTGTGTATATGAATTAGTATGAAATGATATTGATTGTTAATTATGGCAGTAACTCATATGAATACTCTGTGTAGAATGTGTTTATTTGTTTAAATGCATGGGATTTGTAATACCTATATGAGTTATGTACCAAGTGGTGTTAAAGTTTCCTTTTAAAGCGGTTAAGCCATGATCGCTGAAAAAGTGCACTACAGTTTGGTATAATTAATAATAACATCAATTAAAAATAAAAATAAAAAACTTAAAATTACTATATAACCATTTACATTAAACATTAGTTTTATTATTATCTATATGTTTTGTGATTTGTGTGCAATTACATGATGTCACCCTTGAAAACTGCACCATCAGAAATCAAATCCATAATATACGTTTTCATTTAAAATCAAATCCAATTAATTTCATTTAAGCACTAAAGCAGAAGTAGAGACGCTACAAAATGGCATGACCAATTCAAACTGAGTGACATTTCCATCCACGTCATTTCTGTGAGGCTTAGCAACATTTATTGTCTCCATAATAAATACATACATCTCTCCATAAGATTTCCCTAATAAATACATGCCTCTTTGCAAGAGATTTCCATGGATTGAAACCTTGATTACTGTACAAGTATCACGAAATTTATAAATTAATAGAGATTTATCATAATAAATATAAATATTCAAATCGAAATCCACACATCCAAAACTTTTATTGTTTTACAAATATTTTATTATTTTACAAATCTGCATGAGATTTAGTTGTCATCATGGGATTCAAGCATTTTCATGACTTAGTTGTATACATGGCTAGCTATAGCCTAGCAATCCTCATTGATTTAGTGCAGCGGACATGTATCATGTATCAATCCACATTTCAACCATGGATTCCATGTATGTTCAATGTTCAACCATGGATTCCAAGTATGTCTCTAGTCCATCGTTTAACCATCGATTCCAAGTATGCCAATTTCTTGGATAGCTTTTATCAATTATTTGGCTACTCTTTGCATCACTTGCCTTTTGCCAATGCTATCAATGCTAATTCTGGTTAGAAAATTAAGTGAGAAAGAAAACGATATAAAAATATTTATGGAAACATGTTGTGCATATAAATTGTGATATAATTGTATTGAATTTTATTTCAACTTAGAGTTTCTACTTCATAAGTAACTCTTTTTTCCAAGTATTGCAAGTTTGTAGGAAATCCAACAATGATGCATGCTTTATGCATCATGAAAGAGTTGGCATCTGAACTCCATTTCCAGTTGATGAGGGCCTTTCCATATGAGGAAATGATGCATTGAAGGGTTTAAATTCTAGTTCCAATGCATAGTTATTTTTGGGCTTGTAGATACATTACCAAGTTGTTTAACACATATCACACACATTGTTAAGAAGGGTGTGACACAAGATTTTCGCACATAAAGTTTAGAAGGGCAATACTTTTTCACACAGAGTTAAAAGGTTCGTGACAAAAGACGCACTAGTCCAAGATTTTAGATGATGCATTACACCAAAATTTATTTTTATGTGATACAAAAGAAACCAAAAGTTTTAATGCACGTAAGATAAATTTTAAATGCCATATAAGACCAATATTTTTTAAATGAATTCCATATCGCACTAAACTTTAAGAGAGGTGTGACACATGAAACCTATCACACCAAACTTTAGGAGAGGTGCAAAACATGAAACATGTCACACCAAACTTTAGAAAGGGTGTAACATGGGAATTTTGTGAGAAATGGGGACTTCCTGCACCTTGAAGAGCCTTCTAAAATGTCTTCCTTTCCACCAGAAAAATTATGAAGAGAGATCTACCTTGAGAGAGAAGCTTGTAGCAAGGCTTTCCTAGGTCGATTCAAGATCGATGTTTTCCATGGCCATATTAAACCTATATGATCTATTTGGGATTTGGCATTTGCAAATCTCATTTTTACTACGTGATATGATATAATAATCAAAATGTGGAACATGGAGGAAGGTTTTATGTTTGAACAATCCTGACCACTTCATAGAAAAATACAAGCCATAGCAATGGATATGGAAGTCTATAGATGACTAACTACTAACATTCAATATGCTAGCTTGAGCAACAGACATAAAAAAATATCCTCGCATAAGATGAGGACTTAGTCATTTTTTAATTTCGCATCGCATAATTTTTTAAAAGGAGTGACATGTCACACTCAAAAAAAGTGTGGTTCACAAAGGTTTTTTAAGACATATTGCACACAAATTTAAGAAGAGTGTGACACAAGAATTTCACACATAAAGTTCAGAAGAGTGTGACACAAGACTTTCACACATAAAGTTAAAAGGGTTGTGACATAGGGTGTATTAGAAGGTTTTTAGATGGTGCATCGCACCAACGTTTCTTTTTATACGAAACATGAAACCAAACATTTTATGAAATCTACATAAGATAAAGTTTAAATGGCACATAAGACCAAGATTTTTTAAGTCACTTTAAAAAAATATTTTCTTGCAACATATCACTTGACTTAATGTTTTCTTTCTCCCCAATGTATCGCAAGGGAAAACTTTACTCTTGTGATGTATCACATTTCCCGAAAGTTTCCATTCACGCGGTGTATTTCTCATAAAACTACTTTCAACATGACATATCACATGGGATGACGTTTTCCTCCCTTGCGATATATCACACCAAGTTTTTATTCACATGACATATCATAGGATGAAGTTTTCGTCCCTTGTGATATATCACAACAATTTTTTCTTCATGCGACATATCACATCTCCTCGAGCTTTCTATATTTGCAATAGCATTTTTCGTATCACACAACACCCAAAATTGTATGATAATGATAATTGTTCACTATTTATCATTTTAATTATACATAATGAGTTGAATAATAAAATAAATATGATCGATTTGTTTAAATTTTTTAAAAGATATTCTAATATTTTCTTACACATGGCACCAAAATTATAGAAGTAAATATATTGCACAACAACCCAAAACTTGCAAGCATGGTATCAAAACTATGAACTAAAATATTATCATAATAATTTAGAACTTGCACCTAGCAAGCTAGGTTTTGAGATTGCCAAAGCTTGATTTTGAGTTTCTCATTTCCTTGACAATAGAATTATGTTGACAACATCACACGAGGATTTGTTTGTTAAGCGAGGAGAC
Organism: Picea mariana; assembly: GCA_032191745.1. Taxonomy (NCBI): domain Eukaryota; kingdom Viridiplantae; phylum Streptophyta; class Pinopsida; order Pinales; family Pinaceae; genus Picea; species Picea mariana. The sequence continues at coordinate 146,101 of JASDQU010013449.1, read as the reverse complement.
CCATATTGTGCAGTTTTAGCATAGGTTATATTATGCTTCTGATTTGGGGTTTTGAATTCTTTATTTAGTAACTTGTTGGGATAGTAGATGTAGCACCAATTATTGTGCAATGTGTTCTCTAAGCCATTTCAACAAATATTTGGAAATCGTGGACGTTCTGAGATTTATAGTTCTACGTAAAACCTTTGGATGAGATATCGTGGACATTGTGAGGTTTATAATTTTAAGATAAAGTAGTTATTACTAAATAGATCGCTCAATGAAAAATGTTAGTTGTTGGAGAAGATTTGGTGATTATGGTCTCTCATTAAAAACATCATTTTTTCAACTAAAATTGAACATATAGAACCTTGGGTTAGAAAATCCAAGTCCATTCTCTTTTCGATTTTAAAAGAGAGCTCCTACTAATAGAAAAAGATACATTCTACTTTTTTCTAGGAGAAAATTGGCTCAATTATATTAGACATATAATTTTTTTACATCTTTCTTCTCATATACGAGGATCCATTACATAGCATACCGCCTATTTCAGATCCATGCTAAAAGTAACAAAATGATGACATACTAATGTTCTCAGAGAAGTACTAGTTCAATATTGATGTCTCATGCTGGACATCATCATACAAAAACTATTTCTCCCATAACAGAAACATACAAAATCTTATATGCCGAAAAAGAAAACAGTTCCACACATATAAAGTTTAATGGATTCTAATATGTCTCCTAGGGCCTTCTGCACCATTAGACCAATGATGATAGGATAATATGCCCTCTAGTTCTTCAAAGGCCTGCTTTGAAAGCATGTATGCTTCAGTATTATAGCTTCTGAAGATATGTTGAAAGCTAATAGACTAAAAATTCTTTGAAAGTAATTTGATTCTAGCTTTCCATCCTTCCACTGAACACACCCGTAGTCTCCCTTTGTTTAATAGAAAGTCAATAACAACTTTGGAATCACCCAACACATGGATGTGATGTAAAGACAAGTGATTTTCTAGCATGAGACTGGCCCATGCTCCCAAGAATTTCTCTCTTGTATTGGTTCCTTTGCCCCCATTAAAGGTCTATCTTATGACTGTAGCATCCATATATTTTATTACACCACCTGCACCACACAAGTTTCCATCTCTTTGAGCTGCACCGTCGAACCAAGATATTGCAGAATCCTTTTGTTGAATGATCAATATATCTCTCGGAAGTCTATCCTTCAGAAGTGTACTGGTTCTGTTTTGTAATGTCATTGTCTTATAAATCACTACTTGAATTGAAGGGTTGGACTCTTCAAAGATTGCTTTGTTACATTCATTCCAAATGAACCAACAAATAAGAGCGACTATCTGAGTAGGAACTATTTTTTCCTCATACCAGTTTTTAATGCATTTTGACAGGGTGTCCCCAATCCAACACCTTTTTAAATTTAATTTTTTGGTTATAATATTCCAAACGGAAGTGGCAAATGGACAATGCTTAAAGAGATGAATGATATTTTATGAATCTAGTTTACAGAGTGGACAACGACCTGGTCCTTCTCATCCCCTTTTCTGCAAAGAGTCCCAAGTAAGAATTTTTCCTTCCATAGCCAACCGGATGAACAATTTAATATTTAATTGGATTTTCCACTTCCAGATGGATTGTCTCCAAGTCTCCACTTTCGACACACTTTTTGATGAAATTATGCTCCAATAGAAATTTTTAACAGAAGGAGTTCCAAATTTATCTCCTCCTATCCACATTAATTTATCTTCATAGTCTAAGATGATAGCCCCAAAATCAATAAGCGCCCGCCTGAACTGATTCCATTCATTTGCAATTTCTCTCGAGAATGCCAAATCACTACTACACAGCCAATAGGAGGATATAAACTGATCATCTGAATGTTTTCTGGCCTATGCAAGTGTAATAATATTCCTTTGTTTTAAATCAAACATAATATTACTAGAGAGGAAAGAGTTATTTCCCATTACCAGGATATGATCATTACCCAGAGCGATGAGCTGGCCTGTGTCTGGATTCCAACTTAAACCGTGTGTAATTAAGTGAACAACTTTTAACAATCCGCTTCAAATTCTCGAAGACGCATTCTGATGGAAGGAATGGGATATTAGCGAATTTATCATTGTTGAATGTGGAAGATACATGTCAAGTATAACCCTGTGCCATATGCCCTCACCCATTAATACTCTCCAAATGGTGTTTGTGGCCAAAGATTTACTAAAATCAAAGATGTTGTGAATTCCCCAACCCCCGTATATCTTTGGAAGAGTAATATTCTCCCAATTACACAAATGCATTTTCTTAGAATCACATTTTCTTTTCCAAAGAAAATTATACATCAGTTTCCTCAGAGTATTCAAGATAGAATAGGGGACAACAACCAACGCCATCCATTATATAGGTTGACTTACTAGCACAACTTTCAAAAGGGTGAAATGTCCTCCTAAGGAAAACCATATATAACACCAATTATTTATCCTTTTTTCCATATTTTTTATTAACCAACCCCAATATTCGACACGCTTCACTCCTGACTTAAGAAAATATTCGAGGTAATTAAAACCCGAATCCAGCTCCGAGAATCTAAAATAAAAAAGAGCTTTGAAGGGAAATAGATCATGTTCTATCAATCCGTCTTGATGGATTGTCAACTTTGTTCCATTAATTTTTAAGCCTGAGGTTAGATAGAAAATTTTTAACACCTTATCGATCTCCCACCACTCATGCATTGTAGCATTTGTCATTATGATCACATCATCGACAAACAAGATATGTAAGATTTTTATTTTCCTGGACACTTTAATACCAGTCAACTTACCTTATCTTTGACTGTGTTTTAATAAGAGACTCAACCCTTCCATAACCAAAATGAAGAGTAGAGGGGATAAGGGGCATCCTTGCCTTAATCCCCTGCCACTTTTAAATATCTCAATGGCCTCTCCATTAATCAAAACTGAGAATGAAGTGGATGCCACACAACTCATTATCTAGTTTGTCATGTTTAGGCCCATACCAATTTGGAGAAGAAGCATACGCAATAGGTCCTAGTTAATGCAATCAATTATCATATGCTTTATATAAATCCAACTTTAAGACTAAAGAATTTATTTTCTTCTTTTTTATGTCGTGAATGCACTCATGAACTGTACCAATGGAATCATGTATCTGTCTCCCTTGAAGAAAACCCAACTGCTCCTTCGATAGCGATCTAGACAGAATCGGTTTAATCCAATCAGTTATAATCTTTGAAATAATTTTATAGCTAAGGTTGCACAGAGAGATCGGTCTGTAATATATGAAATTATGAGGCTTGTTTACTTTGGGGATCAAAGTGATAAAATTCATGTTTAAATCCCCTGGGATAAAACCTTTTAATCTAGACTCTTCAACCATTTCTAGGAGATCCTCACCTACTATATCAAAAAGATGACTAAAAACTCAATTGTCCAACCATCCAGGCCCGAACTCTTATCCACTTTGAAATTTGATAATACCTTCTCCAATTCCTCCTTTTCAACAGGTTTGTATAAAGCCTTAGCCTCTGTTTCATTCAACATATTATAAAACAAAGAAACCACCCAAACTTGTTCACTGGTAGAAGGAACCAATTGTTCTTTGTAAAAATATTTTTAGTGTTTTAAAGCAATTTTTTTAATATTTTCCTGAACACAATGTAAATGTCCCACTTCATCTTGTATCTCCCATACATACTTATTGTTTCTCCTGAAATTCGGTAATTTATTAAAAAGTTTAGTATTTTGGTCTCCATTGTGTATCCAGATAGCATGACTTCTCTGGCGCCACTGCTCCTCTATTTCATTAAGTAAAATATTTATTTATTGTTCCAGATCCTTTAATGAAGTATCAAAAATAGTATTACGGGTACCATCCATAAGGTTTTGTAACCTAAAGGATATCTCTTTCTCCATGCAACCGAGAATTTTTACAAATCTTTCGGTCCTTTTGCCAAATTTTCGTGATAGATTTTAGATCTTTTAGTTTCCAAACAAGCCTTTTCTGTTTACCAGTTTCAATGAGATATTTTGGATCRTTCCACAGTTTTTTTACCAGCAATATGAATCCTTGATCCTTAATCCACAGAGGGTTGAATTTGAATGGAAAAGCCTTAAAGAGAGGAGGTAAATCCAACTGTAGCAATATCGAGGCATGGTTAGAGATGAATGGATATTCCACCCATGCTCTGTAGATGCCAAATGTATCTATTAAATATTTGGATAGTAAAGTTTTGTCTAGACTCTTAGCAATATAATCTGCTTCTAATCACCCATTTTTCCAAGTAGGCATGACTTTCCTCGAAACTATGTCAATGAGCTTATTATTATGTAAATAAGTATTGAAATAACATTCTAGAGACCCTAGTGAGGATGCCCTACCCCAGATTTCACCTAACGAAAGTGTTAAGTTTAGATCCCCTGCTAGAATAAAGTTTTTTAGAGTCAACAAGCCTGAATATTCCATCTGTTCCCAGAAGAGTTTGCGCTCCACACAAGGCTCGTAGACATTTAGAAGTGTAATATGTCTCTTACTTTCTAAGCAGAAGCTTGTCAATAAAATACCACCACAAGTAAGAAAAGGAACCAGATCAAAGTAATTTGGATTCCAAGAAACCAATAAACCACCAGATGTAACAACCAAATTCACCGCACAACTTAGTCAGGTTGGCCTAAGGGTGTGAAAGAATTTTACGTGCTTTATCAGAGTGAACCAGATGCTCCTGACATAATACAATGTTAGGTCGAGTTTTGTCCAAAACACATCGAACCGAGGCTAATTTTAGGGTGCATCCAGTCCCCCTTAAATTGAGGGAGAGAAATAACATTACTTAGACCTTGCAAGGGCCTTCAACACTCTAAGTGCCCCACCTTCAATGGTAGTGTGTGAAACAGTATCAAGAGAGGACTCAAGAGTAGATTTTTTTCTGGCACTCCTGGTATTTACCGGAGAATGTTCAATTCCCAGTCCCCTAGATCATGCAAATTCCTTTTCGGCCCCTATTAAAGTAGACCACGAGCAACTAGCCTCCCTTTTTCCGGCCACAGGTTCAATGACCGATTTACCAAGATAAACTGGTAGTTGTACATTTGTATCATTATCTTTGATGAAAGGGATCAATGAATCAAGAACAACAGAGAGAGAAGTATCCCCATCTTCTGGTTCTCTATAGCTAGGTGGAGAGGTAGGGTGACCCGTCATCCGTTGACTTGTCCTCGAGCTATAGGTGGAATTATAAGGATTTGTGGGTTCCAAAGAACGACTCAGTTGGGTCTTCTTAACACAGGACAATTCTTGACTATCAGGGAAATTCAAAGGCTCCAACCTTGGGGAGACAGTCGATGAGGTATGTAAGGGCTCTCGGCATCCGAAAGATTGAATAATAGCAACAGAACCCCCCAAATTAGATAATGAAGGAGAGAGATATTTAGAAGTTACACTCTTAATCCAAACATAAGAGTTTAATACTTCTCATTCCCACACAGACAAAGAACTATAAAAAATCGGGCAATGTGATTGTAGCTTACCGGTTAATGCGTCTGAACTCTCCAAATAGCTGGGATCAACCCGGTCTTGTTGAACAACTTCATATCCATAGAATATTTTATCCATTGAGGGATCAGGTGTACCATATAAGAGATCAAAACCTTCCTGTGCACTATCACCATTCCCAAAACCTTTACAATCATGTCTCAAATGTGAAGTACTTATACAATAACTTCATCTGAATGGAATACCAAGGTAGTCAATTCTCTGTAGGAAACATTTTCCTCTCCACTCCATCTCTAGTGTCTCCGGAAACCCAAGGTGCACGTCCATTTCAGTCAGGACTCTACCAACCTTCCTGGTTATCGCAGAAATATTTTCTTTGTCAATCATAATGAACTTGAAAAGTGAATCTCCAATGGCCGCAAGTGCCCCTTCATTTCATAAATATAAGGGTAATCTCGAGAGCAGGACCCAGAAATGTATTAAGAATAAGTATTCTATAACTGGGTCCAAAACAACTCGCCACCTCTTTAACATGAGGCTACTTGCTCCATTTAACCAGTTCCTTTCAAATAGTGAAGCTACATCTTCTGGAGTGTTACACAAGAACCCTATCCAACCTTTTGTCAAATAATATAGCTCTGGTACATATCCTAAGACAGGTGACCAAACACGCTCCAACCAAATAGATAATTTCTCCGCACATAAAGTACCATATGCAAATCTCCCCACTAAGCCACAGAGCACCATCCTATAAGTGTCCTCCAAACCAATATCTGATCCTAATACCATCCTTTTGACTACCTTGTTTGTAGCCCACTGTCTACGACTCTTTTTAGCAATAGAAGGGATAAGAATCTTGCTTTAGGAAACCGTAGTATCAAATCCTCTATCGACAGTCTGTGAGTTATTCCTCGAACACTGTTTTGGCACCCCCGGTGAAGAATCCGACAGGGAAGGTAAGAAATTATCTAATGAGGGTGTTAAACCATAATCTTCGCTAAGTCTCTTTTCCTGTGATACATATGTCTCAACACTAGAGCGAAAACCAAATGATTGTAATCCTGAATGTACCCCCGTAGAAGTGAGGTTTGGGTTAACATTTGTCTCCTTCCATAGTCCTTCTACTGACTTGTTCATTAACCTACTAACCTCCACATTAATATTATCCATCTTATTTAGGGCCATCGGGCCTACACGTGAAGTGCACTAATACTAAAACACAGATATCAAGGGATAGAAACTATCCAAAGTCCAAGGTAAGGGGGTTAATCAATTAAACACTGACCAATAATTAAGGTAGTAATCCACCTGTGACCCACTTTCAAATCCCCAAAGAACAAGTAACGGTGACCTCCACATTCCGGGAAGAAATGATACAGTTTCCAAGAATAGAAAGGAGGAAACGACAAAGAAAACTTAAAAACTATAATAAATACCACACCCACCTAAGAGCCTATAAAACTAGCAATTCCCTGCACCAAAAAACCTCCAGGATGAAAAAATAGAAGCTAAAAAACCTAGCCAGTGAGAAACTAGAGAAGGTGGGATAATACTACCAGAACCCTCCATATCCTTGGCTATTCAAAATTTAGGTATCAGGCCATCGACCATGGCGACCCACTAGTTCATTCCCGCCAAGAAATTTGAAATTTCGAAGAAGCTCCCCCTGGTTATTCATCGCTCCCCATTCAAAAATTACACCTAATGTTAGTTCAGACAAAGGCCGGATACATTATACTTAATTGCATATATTTCTCTATTTTTATGGGTAAGTTTAGCGAGTTTCTAAAAAAAAGTAAAAACAATTTACTATTGTTTGGAATTGAAATATCAATACAATATACTTGAATTCTATATCATGGATACATTAATGCCTTTCTTAAATGTCATATCAATACAATATACTTGAATTCTAGATCATGGATACATTAATGCCTTTCTAGATCATGGATACATTAATGCCTTTCTTGAATGTCATGTGGTTGAACCCTCACATAAATCTAGCATCCAATTTAATATTTTTATTTGAGAAAAATACCCACTATTTTTTTTTGGCCATTGTACCACATGTATCTTCTATGATTGTGAGTTAGAGCCTATACTTAAATGTGGTTATTCTTAATTGGATCTTAGTGTCTCACTAACATCACAATGAACAATCCTAACAATATTACATTAAATTAAATGTAACAAATATTACATTAAACTAAATGTAACATAAGGTGAGATATATGCGCTACCATTTGACATATATAACATGGTAACACCAAACAACATTTCATCCTTGGCATATCTAATATGGGAAAAACCTATAACCATTTGAGACATCTTTCAAAAAACATGGTAACACCAAACAATATTTCATTATTGGCATATCTAACAAGGGAAAAACCTATAACCATTTGAGACATCTTTCAAAAAAATTATTTTGAAACAATGAAATGAAAATTTGTATTTTTATAATCTTGTAAAAAAAGTAAAGTTGGGAATATTTTACAAACATTTGAAATATTTATTATGGAAAAAATTTACTTTGAAACATTGAAATAAAAAATTTTATTCTTAGTAAAGTTGGGAATACTTTATAAACATTTATTATGGAAACATTTTATAGGTAATGTTGGGAATACTTTATAAACATTTGAGATATTTATTATGGAAACATTTTATAAGTAATATCATTTATTTAATAGGATTAATGTTCTTTATTAAAAACAATTCTAGACAATGATTATGGTTGACCATGATCATGGTTGAATATAATTTACCATGGTTGACCTTGACCATGTGTTGAGCTAGTAACAACCTCCCATACCAATTTTGGCTATGAAAACTTGTACAAAACTTTTCTTTTTACATATTGAAGAAACTTTCCCTCTTCCGATGTATCACACTTAAACTTACTTTTTACTTGACATGACACATATTGCACCTCAAACCTTTTTTGTTGGGACATGTTTCATAGTTGCAAACTTTACTTCATCATGACAAAAGGAAATTTTCAAAAGAACTCCTTTCTTCCTCGTCATCGCATTCTTTGAATATTTATTTCTTTGCAATGTATCACACTGACCAAATTTTTCCTTAACCACTCTATATCACACTAAAATTGTATTCCTACAATGCATCGCATGGACAAACAATTTTCACTTGTGTGACATATCACTCAATAAATCACATTTCCTACAACACATCACATGAGATGACATTTTTCTCCTTCATGGTGTATTGCACATAAAAAGGCTTTTATGAAGTGCACATAAAAAAATGTTTTTTTAAAAGGAGCACATAAGACATGTTTCAAGCTTCTCCAATGATATTTTGAGAAAATAGAGGACTCGATATGAGGCCAAGCTAAGTGCTTCACATGTGATATCTTTTACATACATAGGTAAGGATAAAACCACCTAAGTTAGGTACTTCCTTTGGGATATTTTTATCTAATCTTGTGCATGTTTTTCTCCTATGTAAGCTTTTCATGGCTTGATGTATCCTTAGTTGGGTTTTATTTAGAAAAATGAGACACCAATAAATGAAGCCTCAAGTATAAAAAGAGGACCAAGCAATGAAATAATACATTGGTCTCTAGAGTCTTTCATCCCTTTAATTTTCTTCCCGTAATCCTCTTGTTCTTATACTTTCATGTTAGAGTGTTTGAGCTACAATCAAGCTCCCAAGTTGGTTGTATCTCCCATATTGCTTCTATAGTGTTTGTCTAAGTGATGTGAAAAGACAGAAATTCCAAAACTTGGCCTTTTGGTCTCCTTAGATTCTCTTGAAAGTGTGGCACTAACTTGAATTTTTCATACTTTCTTTCTTGATCCATAATTGATTAATAAATAAAGAATCAACATCTTTTGGAAACTAATTAGAGTATATTGGTTGTGATTGTTCTATCTAAGGTAGTTGACTTTGCTTTAAGTTTCTAATCCAAATGTTTTTACTAGTATATAATTTGCTTGTTTTTCTAGTGTTATTCTCTCTTCTACAATCCATGCCCAATAGATTATGGTACCATTCACTAAAATTAGTAGTTGTGATTAAACAAGTGTTCCATATTCATTTGATTTGAGGGTTTGAATAAACTAAAAATACTACACTAGAATAATAAATGAATTCAACCATCATTTCTAGTTCCACTTAACAATATTACAAACTAAATTTATATTTCAATTAATCAACCAAAATAAATAGAGTCTAAGTTTGCATTTTCATTCAACATTATCATCATGCGGATTTTTTCTTTTAAATTGTTCACTATTAATTAAAACACTTTTATTTCATCTTATCAACATTGCAAAAAGAGTAGGGACTAGCCACTTTGTAGCTATTCTTCTTGTTATTTATATTATACAATAATTGTGTGAACATATTATTGATTTATTTATAATTGTTTATAAATATATGAAATATACTTGACTTTGATTTATGAAATATTTTTTTAATAAAAATGGATGTATTTTGTATTAGAAATTTGTTGCAATTGCACTGGTCAACATGATCACATACACACAAACACGATAACAATTCAAAAAGGAATTCTAGAAATTGTCCAAAATTTGAAAATAACTATCTAAGGAGACAAATCAACTTTCACAAAGGATCTTGGATAACTACTATTAATATAGATTCTAAAAAATAATCCTACAATCAAGAAAAATTTACAAAACATTATGCAATATTACTAAGTAAAAGTACATGGTGAATTTAAGCTTCCTCCTGATTATTTTCACTAGTTAGAAAGTTTTGATCCACATTCAACATTTCCATGTCCCCATGTTGTTGTTGCACTATCTCGTTTTCTTTTACCTCCACTACAAACCTAATTGATATCCTAGCATTTGAATTATTTGAAGTAGTGTTTCTTACCAAACCCACAACCAAATGTTAAAGAGTAGCACACTCATCTTGGAGTTCTTCAATTTGTCTCTTTTGATTGTGCAAGGTTTCCAATATGAAGGTAGATAGACCAAGATCCATAGACATAGAAACTAGAAAAATTCCCCAAACTTCAATCATGAAATGAAAGCTATTATCCCACATGTAATAAAAATCAACCTCTAAAGAAATTGATTAGCCTACTCTGAATGTGTGAGAGTATTATAGGTTGATTTTTTCTTGATAACTATGAGTTGTAATTAACCTTCCCATGTGAATTAAAATGTCAATTGTTTATCATGCAAGGTCAATTCATAACTATGGATTAATGCTTAGGGAATGGGGAAGAATACCTCCCCACTTTTTGTTTTTAGTTTTCCACAGCCCAGAAGAACGATCTTGTTTTCCAGATGATCTGCCTTTGATTGAGTGTTTATAAGATGTGAAAGAACTCAACAATTTCAAACTTGATAGTTTCCTTTCTGATTCTCTTAATAGTATTTATAAGATTTTCATCACTTGGAAATGAGATTCTTATCATGATCTTGATTATTAAAGTGAGTCCCCTATTACAATAACTTTATTTATATGAATTTCATTGATAATCCTTAACCCCTAGAATGTCAATGCCTCTGCATGGTTGTTTGAAGCTACACCCAATCCCCACTTGAAGGTGTTTTTTTGGTTTCCTATGGGATAAAGTATTATCTCCCCCCTACACCTACCACCCCTTGATTTATGAAAAAAACAATAGACAATAATTTGTATATTTGTTTGGTTCAAAGTGTTTTTTTTTTGTAGTTTGTAATTTTTTCTTGTCCATATATTTACAATTTTTGGGGGGTGTTTTATTTATGGGAAACTTAATTCATTTACATTTATAAGGAAATTATATTTTTAGAGTGTAATTTTTTTGTGAGGAACAACAAACAATGGTGTTGTTATACCATTATGAATCTTGCAATTTGATTGATTACATCCCTAGTCAACCAATTTTTGGAATATTACCACTATTGAATTGGTCATGTTGGTGAATGTGGAAAATCATTTAAGGATAACAATTATCCCTGATTAAATGTTTCAATCCCTAATTGGTCTAATTGTGTGGGAGAATTTATGATTGGGCACGATTGGGTCCTCAAACACTCAATATGTGACGATCTTAAATAATTTAGTCCAATGAGTTTATTTATCCAAAACAATTTCCTTTAATGATTTCAAGGTCAAAGTATGTGTGCTAAGGGATCTTACAAACACTTAAATTGTTAAATTTATGACAAGAACATATTTATTATTAATAGATAAAAAATGTATACTCATACATCATAATAATAACCCATAACACAACATTTATTTGGACATTTTAAAGTACTTTTAAGATATGAATAAATAATGTGATCTACATGCTTGAGATCTCAATAGCTTTAGCTTTGTACAAATGATGTAATCACCTCATATGTGAGAGAGAGATTTATTTATTTTTATACATAACCCCTAATCCTAAGCGAAGAACCTTATGATGCCCCTTAAAGGATTACATCATCAGTGCAAGATCAATGAATATAACACCAACACACCCCCTTAATATTTACTTAAGGGAACAAACAATAAAAACTGGCATAACAGATAAATTTGAGACCACATGTAGTTGTTAAGGTGTCCATAAATTCATTAATATATCTAAGTAAGTAAATATTGTATCCCAACATCCTTCCCTGATATACACTTGGGGTAGTTGTGGTAAATTGGAAAAAAAAATGCCAAATAAACATTACAAAATGATCTCCCTTACTATTTAATTGGGTAAGAATACAATTATTCATAATGATAATATCATATTGACCATGTTGAAGTGTAGAAAAACTCTTAATGGAGAGTCATTTTTCAAACATTAACCTCCAAAAAAAACCTTCACATGAACCTCTTCAAAATTGTTGAAAAAAACGCAAGTTTAAATGCATAGTCTTGATTTTGAATTTTATCCTCTAAAAATACATTCACATGAAATTCTTCTAAAATTGTTAAGAAAAATTGTTTTTAGATGAGAATATGAAGGAATGATTGGTGGATAATCAAATCCCATCATACTATCAACGGATTGTCCCCATAAATAATACGCTAGAAGATGGCAAGGAGAATGTTGATGTTGAAGTTAGTGATTTGGAAAAGGTCTTATTAAGACATGTGTTGAAGATTAAAACTAATTATCCAATCATGCAAACCAAGATTTCCATTGAAATTGAAAGTGATTTAATAAAGATGTGATTAAGGCAAGTAGTGAAAACCCAAAAAAACTCTAAACAAAAAACAAAGAAGAAAAGTTGGCATAATGAACAACGCTGAGATCACATGTAAATATGATAAGTAAATACATCCATACACATATTTAAATAAGTAAATATGACATCCCATCAATATACAATTGGGATAAATGTGCTAATTAGAAATGCATTACTTCAACGTGATATCAAATCTTAGTAGCTTCATATAAATGAAGTAACGACCTCATGTTTATAAAAATTAGGGGGCATTTATATGAAGCCCCTAAGACTAAGTGTTATACCTCTAGGGCCAACATAACATTAACATAAAATGCTTTGCATGTGCTCATTTGGTAATTCTACAATTTAATAAATGCATGAATCAAGAGGATAAATGAGGCAGTGCACCATGGATAACATCACATTCAAATGAAAATGCTCATAAGTCTAAGTGCATTTAATACATTTTCTCTCAAAAATAAGTCAATGCATGAGAAACATGATTCTATGAAGTGTCAAAGCATATCAATCTTCATGTAATGAAAAATGCAATCTTAGTGTAATTTGATGCAAAGAACAAGTTAGAAAACATTGTAATTGTTTTCATGTCTTCTCTTCTCTTAAGAGGATTGTGTACCATGTCTGAATTTTTTTCATTGAACTTCAACTTATCATAGAGAATTCAAAATAACTAGTGTCACTCATTTAACACTAAGGGGCATGTGGATCTGCATTTTACCCTACCCATAGCTTGAGTACTAAGAGTTTATTTTTGTTTCAATTTTTTGATAAGTCCCAATGCATGTCTTTTAAGTTCTCACAAGGGACTTCTAGATTTGCAAAACTACTTTCATTGTATCTTCCTTGTGGCTTGAAGGGTTTTAAAATAACCAAGAAACCCATTTAACACACATTATGCAGGTAAAGTGACTAAGTATACATATGAAGTTATGGTCATTCTTGGAATGTATTTCAACTTTGATAGAAGGCTTCACCTAGCACAAAACTGAGTCTTATTCCCCAAAACATGATGGTGTCTCATACAGTTAATATGTTAAAGGACCTTAAAAAGTCTATGTTCATAAGGGTTTATTACAAAATGATTCATTAAATTTTTTGGTGCATTAATATATTGATCACTTGTTTTTTGTATTAGAGCTTGGACCACCACATGTGAGACTACACACTCATGAAACAATATGACCCTTATGTGGCCTTCCCACTTAAACCCCATAATATTAAAATGGTCCCTAAGATAACAAATTGGTGTTGGACCCAATTGTAGCATAAGAACAAAGATAACTGGCCACATAAGATCTTAGTCCTAAAGAGTATTGTGCCATTTGTCCCCTCTAGGATTCAAGTTACTTCAACTAAAAACCTTATGATTCAACACGACCTTTCTAGACTATCTCATCAAAGTGAGGGAATTCATGGCCTTTTAGTTACTTCAACTAACAACCTTATGATTCAACATGACCTCTCTAGACTATCTCATCAAAGTGAGGGAATTCATGGTCTTTTTCTCCTTTATTTGTGCTTGACTCTTAGGTTGTGGACTTTTTTCACGACTCACTTAAACAACCACAACTTATCACTTTGGATGCATAATTTTTCCTATGCATACCCATTGTAAGTTAAAAATTCTTTAGTTCACTCAATGGCTAAGGAGGAGGATATAATGCACATCATACCAGATTCGTAATGAAATTTTATTCTTGTAATGTCTAGGGTTTGAGTGATCATGGAAAAATAAAATTCGACCATCAAATATTCTCTTAGATTGGTGGGGTGGACATTATGTGTATATAAGAACATAAACATGCCATGTTTTTTCTTTGTATGACCTTATATAAATTATTTGGTTGAGGCTAAGTGTTCGTACTTGAACCATTATAATGAGAAATGTGGGTTTGCTAATATCCCCTCTATTTGTTAGTGTAATTCTTGATTGGATATTTAACCCTACTTAAAGGTTTTCTTGATTTTTTTTTAACCTTGATGAACAAATTTTGGGTTTAGATAACCAAAATTTATGCATTTAATGATGTTGATAAGAGAGAAAAGTTTTGGTAGTATTTTTTTAATCTTGATGAACAAATTTTGGGTTTAGATAACCAAAATTTATGCATTTAATGATGTTGATAAGAGAGAAAAGTTTTGGTAGTAGATGGTTGAGAAGATTCCAAACATCCCTTGGTCAATTTGTGTAGATTTTAATATGGTTTAAAACTAAGAGGATAAAGAAGGGATGTCATGTATTCAAGTGTTTCTTAGAGAAAAGTGATCTTGGAAAAACTTCAAGGCCAAACTAGGGCTTTATAACCCTGGCCATTATCAGCCCTAACCAAGGATTTATGACCCTAGACACTATGGACACCATGAATCTTCTAAATTATGTTTTACCTAAAATAGTATTCTCAATGGATAAGAGAAAATTTCATAGAGACTATATAGAGTGATGATATCAAAGAAAAACACTTTTCATTTTGTTTCTTTTAGGGTATATCATGTGTGGGTTGATAACACAACCACTCTATGTAATCATCAACTCATCATTCTTGTCATTTCTGGGAGAGCTCAGAGAATTTTTATTCATATATCATGTTAATTTCTCATTTTCAAAGCCCTAAGTGTATTGCATGTATAAAATATTACACATAGACCTTATGGGGAATATTGGTGGGAATATGTTGTTGCATGTACTATTAACTTTTTGCAATGATGTGGATGACAAAGTGTGTCAATTAAGCTAAAGTATGACAAAGTGTGTCAATTCAGCTAAATGAATTAGGCTGGAAAGGAATAATTTGAGGATGTGTCTAAGGCCCTTCAATTCAATCCCTTTTATGAGGAAAAAAAATCACAAGAAATCAAGTTCTATTATATCATAAAATTGAATGGAATTAAATGATCATGAGGTGCTCAAATTCTCACTTGATTGAATTATATTGGGACAAAATATAGGACTATGAAGACGTTATTTAAATCTGTAGCATTTAATTAAGACAATGAGAAAGTAGCTTCTCTTATATAGTGAATGGTTAGGTAATTGAATAGGATTTTATATCCCGCTACTTCACGGTGATTCAATTTAAGTGCCTTACAAAAGAACAAGAAGTTTCCATTCAAGGGTACTTCAATGTTTCCCTTGTTAAGATTTCAAATGAACAAAAGTAGGCTTATTCTTAGGTCATTTCCTTAGATGATTTGAAAACTAGCCTATATGAGATATCTGGAAGTAATCTCTAGATGTTTCCATCAACTAGGGATTTTCCAATTTTATTCCAAATGGAGCTAAATTAACTACAATATGGAGGCCAATCATGCCTCTCAATACTTCCTACAAAATTTTAGCTAAAGTCTCGACCCTTGTTTCAAAAACATTATTCCTAATATTGTTAGTCCAAAACAAATAATGTTGTTTGAAGGATAATACATTTTGGATAATGCCATAGTTGTGTGAGAGGGCATGGAGTGAGCTCACACCTTAGCCTCGGATGATTTAGTCATTAGGATTAACTTTGATAAGGCATGTGATTAGGTTGAGTGTCCCTTCATCAATGCAATGTTAAAATCCTTAGGCTTTGACTCTTCCTTTATTTTTTGTTCAGGAGGACCTCTTTACATAAGCCTCTACTTTCTTATCCACCAACAAATGCGAGTCTAGGGAAGTTGGTTTTTTCTACCATCAACAAGTCTAGGAAATTTGGTATTTTCCATTCTATTATGTAAGGATGTATATTATATCTAGCCTTATGTGTTTTAATCAATGAAGGCTTGGATTATTTTATATGTGATAAGGTTGATGTGGTGATTTTCAAAGAAATTCATGTGTATGACCCTAATGCTATACATTTGATGAATAATTTTTTTGTTGATGATCACTTTATGACCGTTATTGAGGACCAAGTATGTTTGGAAGACATGATGGAATAACTTTGCACATTTTGCATAGATTAAGGCTAAAACATTCTCTATATAAATTATTTGTTATAGACAAATCCAATGTCTAGTATCAAACTAGTTGGATACTCAAAATTGGACCTAGCTTTATGCAAGGCAAGTCTTCCAATTTCCTTGTATTCCCTTTACCTTTCAAGATTCCCTTAAATATTTTTGTGAATAGTGGTGAAAAGGGTGGAAAATAAAATTGATAAATGGATCACAAGGCATTTGCCTCATGTTTATTATTTTTCATGTTGGGCACCCTCTAAATTTATAGCTTATTAATTCCTAGAAAAGGATACCGATAATTTACTTAGGGAAATAATGATAATGGTAAAGGATTTCAAAGGGTAAATTGGGATCTTTATCACACCCCTTGTCAATATCATGATGGCGGCTTGGGTATTATTAAAATGATAATTTTGGTTCATGATATTTGTGCTAAATAGGTGGTGCGGACCATGAATGGGAATGTTGAGGCATGAAAAACATTACTCATGGATCATATAAATTAAGGGGATATTTTGGGAAAACATTCCCACCATGGTTTATCTTTACAAAGATCAAGTTTTCGCCATTTTTCATGTTAATATTGTGTTTCAAGGAAAATCTCTCTATGGATAGGGAAAAACCACAACAGAGATAACGACATCCAGAAATCAACTCTAATCTCAAGTATGCTATATAAATTAAATTATAACAAGACAAGGCTAAGAGCCTACCTCGTCTAGATGTTCAAAGAATACCACCATTGAGCACACGACCCAAAGATTTATACCTGCAAATTTCCCTCAACAACCAAGATACACAAGCATATGGTGATAATATATAATGTCAGCATATAAATTAGCATAATCCATTGACATACATGAAAAATACTCCCATTGAAATTAATTCAAAGATTTGCAAGATATTAATTGGATGAGAAAAGAGTATTTCCATTAAACTAATCAACATAAGTACATAGGTGACAAACTTTTGTAATGACACATATTAGAACTGAGAAACTATGTCCCTCCAGCTGGGCCTCCACCACTTCAACCCTCCGCAAAGGAAAGCTCATATATAGGAGTTAATGAGCTTATCCATCACAAAGTAGGAATAGATTGGGGGTTGAGCACAAGAAGTTCAGGCTTTCAAGGAAAAAGGGATGCAAACTCAATATTAAGTGAAATTTCTCCAGAGTGTCTTTGCTCTCAATGTTGAATTTTCTTTTAGGCTTGTATATGGCTCAATTTATAGCCTCCAAATGGAACTAAAGGGTCGATTCAAAGCGTTTATAGTATCTTGAAGGTAATGAATCATGGATCTCATGACATGGCATGGAAACCTAACATAATTTTTAATTTTTGAGCACCAAACCTGATGTATGCGGGATGTAGTGGAGAAACCTATGTACATGCTTGTTTTTTAATTGATAAGGTGCGTATATGTACAAAAATGTCCATTTTTTTCTCTAGAATGAACAAAAAAGGGGTCTTCAAGTCTGCAGAGGGAAATGAAAGGCCATCCAAGCAAGTTTCATGGAGTGAGGAAAAATTTGTTGTAACATATTCCCCCTAATATGTGAGGTCAGAGGATGAACTACAATGGTCGAAATATATTAGAATTCCCAAAAGTGGAGTAATGAAGACTCAGCTAGAAGTACTAGTTACTCACGAGAATATTAAAATCCATAATGACTTTGTACACATGGCTGCCAATCTGAATTACACTGCAGATCCATGTGGATATATATCAAAGAGTTGTTCATGGCCATGAATAGGCAATACAAAGTGTATATATTCCATAGGTTGTCATAGTCATGAACAAGAAACAGTGGATTCCATTCTCAAAATCAACTGAAGATATCTGTATACAATTTATTATAATCTGATCTCAATGATCACTGAAGTCATATAGGTATTGGTCCAATGAAAGACAACAACAGATAATGGATGTTGCTACTGTAAGTTGTGGGTCTTCTACCCTATCCGTCGAAGGTGAAATTATACATTATGTGAATAGAGGAGTTGAGTTCGAACACAATTAGACTTTGTTTGATTACCGATCATTAAGGTATATTGTTAAAAAACGTGATACAACCCACTGATAATGAAAGTAGGTTTCAAGGCACTGAGTACATTCCACAAGTGTGAATAAGGGTGTTGAAGTCAAACACTTGAAGAATCCATCAATCAGGATACATTGATGTATTCCCAACTGTCAATGGCGGGAGAACATGCCATTAATGACTACAAGCCTCTAGGTTCTCATAGAAGTCTAGGTCTTGTTTCCAAAAAAGATGAGTCGAATTCGATGGAAGGAAACCCTCTAAAAGGAGAGAATTAAGGCATCTCTCATCATCCAAAACGAGGTACAAATCAATAGATTGATGATTAGGAGGATTTCAGATGAATAATATGTTCACCAACCGACTACCATGTGCGTCCCTTGCATGCACCAGATGCAAGTAGTGCATGAAAGAGACCCTCTTAATAGTATCCAATAAGGAAAACTATCGACAAAGGTGAGGAAACCACCAATAGGGATAATGGAATCCAAGATATTGTACGAATCCCAATGTGTCAATAGATTTATTTCCGTCGAACAAAAGGTAAACCCACCAGTCAGTTACCAATGAGGAAATGTCATATGTTGGGTTCAAGGTTACCTAACAATGATGAAAGTAGGCCCAGGGTAAAAGGTAGGAAAACAACTTCATGTGATTCTGAGATACACTGAGGGTATGGTTGACATGAAAAGTCAAGAGTTATGAGAAATGGTCGACATAGGATTTAAACTTCCTTTGAACAAGAGCATGAGACATATGGATAAATCATGCATCATAGACTTGATAATGATCATTGATAAAATTTTGCAACGCATGAAGAATCAATAAACTCTCCATAGGGACTGGAATAATAACCATTCGAAAGAGTAAAATCTAAATAACGAGCTCAGCTTCCTAAGGTCATGATAAACCCAAACTTTGGATGAAAATGGACTCAAAATTTTGTGCTATGTTCAAAGGAAACACGACTGTTGCTGATAGCAGATAATATTCTTTTCAAGCCCATCTTTTTTTTTTCATAGGAAAATAAATACTATGATACAAGAGAGTAAACGACTGTTGCGAGTAAGCAACTAGTTCCACACAGTGGAACATAGCTATTCTCAATGCAAGGGAATGCATGCAAGGCATGGACACTCAGGGGGATGTTTCCTCTATGGGTAAATGGTGTAGAGTTGTAAAACATATGTGGAAGGCACTACTTGGCTGATGATGAGAATTGTTGGGTCAAAAGGCTTATAACAAGAAAGTGGGAGCCAAAAATAGGCTTAACAATGCAAGTAGGATAATGGGATGAAATTACAACTTAACTCAAAAGTGTCATGTTTCATAGATTTAGTCCCCTTGGCCCGAAAAAGTATAAAATAATACCCAGGAGAAATCTTCTAGCCAATGGTGACTAGAGTATTCATTTTTCGTAAGTAGTCTACTTGGTTCAGAAAAGGGTTAAACTTATACCAAATAGACATCCTTTCAAAACCATTTAACAAGTGTGAAAGAGACAAGTTCACTCAACAATCTTTTCATTTTTTGGAGTCTAAAAAGAGCTTAACTAAGACTCAAGTATGTTGTTCTAAGCAGCATATAATGGGGGAGGCAATCTAGCAATCCAACAATAGCAATAACAAGGCACAAAAGAGTTAGGTGATTTCCTTTTAAAATCCTAAAATAGAACTTGGGATTACGTCCTACACATCTCGGATTCTCAATCGTATCAATGCCCCCATCATGACTTACAGTGGTCAGTGACATGCTCCCAACATGACTTGCAGAGGCTAGTAGAAAATATCCAACATGACTTGCAGAGGTTGGTGATGTTTGTCCAATGTGACTAGCAATGACTAGAGTTGTGCGCCCAACATGACTTGTAGTGGTTGGTTGCCTGCCTTTGGCATGACTTGCAGAGGTTGGTAAAAAGTATCCAACATGACTAGCAAAGGTCCGTTTCAGGTCTCCAACATGACTTGCATAGGTTGGTGACTTAATGCCAATATGACTCGCAATGTTTGGACTTGTGCTTCCAACATGAATTGCAATGACTGGTTGCGGCATCAGAGACCATGGTCCCAGGAAAGACTGGTTTTGATAGATTGCAGGCCAAGCAGGGTTATGGTATACACCATGGCACTTCCCAACAAGATAGTATCCTCATCCAAACTGATTCATAAAGGTTTGTAAGGGCATCATCACCGAGGAAGCCGCTTGCAAGGAGAAAGTGATGTGACATGGGTTACTCATGTGAGGATATGTGTTTCCCCTAGACGAAGGAAATCCATGCAAGGGGTTTCCCATACTATAAAAATGACTCCCCCTAGATGAAACACCAAAGGTTAGAGGTATTTTTTCCATGAGAAAAGCATTTGTAGGAACTGACATAATGAAAGAAGGATAGATAGATGGAATATAAGAAGTAGAAGAACCACCCATTTGAGCATTTCTCCTGGAAAAGTGAAGCTAGGATTGGGTCCAGAGGAAGGAGAATTCCAACCTCCTACCATAGGATATGGTTGAGGGATATGACCCCCACCAAATGAAAAAGGATAATAAGGAGGCATCATGCCCCCAGACCCAAAACTAGGATTCACATAAGACGATGAAAATGAGGATGACAAGTGCAAAGACATGTTTGGCATACAAAATAGAAAGGATTAGAGGCCCAAGGCATTGGCCGAGGACTATGATTCGATGTACCACTCAGAAATACAAAAGGATTCATCCCCATGGATTGAGCAGAGACCATGGGATGGATAGCGCTAACAGAGGGAGTCACAGGGGATCCACCAATCATAGCATTCAAAACTCACGACGCAATACAAAATCTTAAGGCCAACAAATAATCAAAGAGCACACTCCTAAACAAAGATAAAATACAATGCACACAAAAATGATATGATGATTGAAAGGGACCTCCCGAACTAAAGTAGGTATGCCTCGCCCAAGAGAGGTCTGAGAATCCACAACAATAGAGTGGAGGTATCATAACTAGTTATAAGGACCCACGTAGGCTTCAAAACACAGTCATTCAAACCCCTCTGGAGAGGAAATCCTCCATAAAGTATGTGTGTTTTCTGACCCTTATCTAACTTAGGGTACCTACAAAATAACCCCTGCAAGAAACCTATGTGGATACCTATGTCAAGAAACTAGAGTCACCATGATATAACTAATGTGCAAGAGAGTAATCACAAGTCCGTTCCACCATATGGGAAGGTCAACAAAGCCCAAAATCTTGAAATCACTACCTCTCACAGAGTTAAAGACACCATCGAGACCCCTAGATACAAATAGAACCCTAGAAATATCTCTGACGCTAGGAAGGTATTAGAGGGTTATCTTTGCAACCAACTTTGCGCGACCTTGTGCTTAATTCCAGTGTGAGTTGAGCCTCCTGACATCATCGATTACACAATGGGTTTCGCCTCTCCCTGGTCAGACACATACGTTGATTTTAATAGCATTGGAGAAGTTTACTCACAAAATCCTATTCCAAGGCCCTGGGTCCTATACTTGTTTGCGTATTCTAAAAAATAAAATTGTTTCTAATCAACATTAATTATCCAACATTAATTTTAATGGCTTCTACTTACTCAAGAGGTGCGATTATGAAATTGATGGTATTACGACTCAACATATAAAAAGAAGCAAATACAAAACACTGCTAAGTACTAGTCTTGAATTTCAAAGAGATGGTATGCTTCTAAATGCAATTTTTTCAAATGAAATCTCTACAATTTCAATGAAGTGCAATCTTTCCAAATACGTCAAAATAAATGAAAAGTAATAAAAAGTGAAAATTTCATAAGGGCAATGCAAGTAAGAACATATTTTTGTATTTTTGATATAATGAAAAGAAAATGCAAGGATTGAATAAAAACCTCACAGGAAGTCCCCACTGCAAGAAAAAAGATACAAGCCAAGAAGGATACCAAGAAGAAACTACTCATACCATTATGCAAGTACAACCAATGAGAAAGATGACAAGAAAGGAGTTCGCCCAAAAAATTCAACAATAAAAATATCCCTATCACTCTATAGGCACTTAACAGTCAGAACAGGGACCCAAAAAGACTCAACAACCAACACAACTTACCCAATAAACACCAAACTCGGCCAGCAAGACTTAAGATATGATGTACGCAAATGTTTAGACAAAAAATGCGTATATACACTCCCTAAAGGCAGATAGCTCACGTATGTACGCGTCAATCAAAGGAAAATCGTGTATACCAAACAAAACATTGTCATGGAAAGGGTTAAGACAAGAAACTTAGATATAAGGAAAAATATAGGTTGTCAAGCAACATGTGACAAGGAAACTCGGGAAAACAGAGAGAAAATCAAGGAGAAAAACACTTAATACCAAAAAAATGGAGATCTCCCCAATGGAGTCGTGAATTCTATTACGAGGAAACTCTCTCTATGTCTAGGGGAAAACCACAAAAGATGAAATGAAACCCAAAAATCAACTATAATCTCAAGTATGATATATAAATGAAATGCTAACAAGACAAGGCTAAGACCCTACCTCATCCGGATGTTCGAAGAAGACCAACATTGAGCACGCGACCCAAAGCTTTATACCAGCAACTTGTCCTCAACAACCAAGATATGAAAGCATATGGTGATAGTATATAATGTCAACATATAAATTAGCATAATCCATTAACATACATGAAAAATACACCCATGGAAAGTAATTCAAATATTTGCAAGATATCAATTGGACGAGAAAAGAGTATTTATATTAAAGTAATCAACAAAAGTACATAGGTGAAAAACTTTTGTAACGACACATATTGGAACCAAGAAACTAAGTCCCTCCAACTGAGACTCCACCACTTCAATCCTCCACAAAGGCAAGCTCATATATAGGAGTTAATGAGATCTCCATCACAAAGTAGGAAGAGCTTGGGGGTTGAACACAAGAAGTTCATTCTTTCAAGGAAAAAATGTTGTAGACTCAATATGAAGTGCAATTTCTCTCGAGTGTCTTTGCTCTCAATGTTGATTTTTCTTTTAGGCTTGGATATGGTTCAATTTATAGCTTCCAAATGGAACTGAAGGGCCGATTCGAAGCATTTCCAGTGTATGGAAGGTCAAGGATCATGGATCTCGTGACATGGCATGGAAACCCGACATAATTTTTTATTTTTGAGAACCAAACTTGATGTATGTGGTTTTTAGTGGAGAAATCTGCATATACGCTTGTTGTATAACTAATGTGGCGCGTATATGTACAAAAATGTGCATTTTTGGCTTTGGAGTGAACAAAAAAGGGGACTTCAAGTCTGCAGAGGGAAATGGAAGGCCATCAAAGCAAGCTGCATGGAGTGAGGCAAAATTTGTTGTAACATTTATGTTCCAATGTAGAAGTCCTAGGAGGAAATTAACTCATTCCTAACATGGAGAGATCTCTTCTTTTCATGATTATTGTTTATGGTGCTCTTCCTTATTTTTTAATGAAGGAAAAATGTTATCTAAGTCTAAACATGGTATTTTTTTTCCATTTATTTAATGGGGCATTAATACTTTTAAAGACTTTGTTGATTTCCAAACAAGGAAATGGATCCCTTGCATGGAGCTTAAACATAAAATTAGATTATCCAATCAAATTGATGTCCAATGAGGAAGCCATAACTTTTGAATCATAAATCAAATTGAAGCATGTGAATAGTCATTGGAAAACTATTGAAGAAGAGAATACATATTTCCATCCATATTTTGAGTTGGGAAGCACCTTGTTTTTAGAAACTTGAAGAAGGCCTCTAGTGACCTATATGTGCATCATCTCCAGGGGTCAGTTATACAATTTTGGAGTAGCACCTCCACTTGTTTGTTATCAGAGTAGTGCATTGGAAGAATGGTACAAGTATAAGAAGTTCAGGAGTGAAATCATGAAGACTCATGCAATGCATTATGTGCAAAGTTACTATGAAAAGAAAGGTGTAATCAAACTTCAAGGAAGGGTGACGAGAATCCAGTAGAATTAAGGACAACCAAGAACAAAAAAGGCAGATATACATTATAAAAAAATTAGTTGATGCAAATTCTATAACAACAATTATGATATGGAAAACCATATATAGCACAGGAAGTTGGAGACCATATGCACTCATGGGAATGTTAGGATGAATTCTTAGTGCAGATAGATATGCAGTAGTACATGTGGAAGTGTTTGAGAGTACATATAACCTATTGTAGACTAGAAGTAGTATATTGCTATTGTGAATATTAGAGTGCTAATGATGGTTGTTTGTATAGGAAAAATAAATATACTGCATGGTTGAAAGTGTTGATGGTGTTGCATATGGAAGCCATCCATATGAAGGAAACAACAGGAAGATGAAATGTTGAATAAGAGGTTGGTGAAGGAGGCACGATTTCTGCTACTGATACCAACTTTTAGGGACCTAACCCCTCACATAGATAGAATAACATGTTTTCCATGTAAAAAAAACTAACATTAGTTAGTAAGGCCTATTTAATAAATGTGAAAAATTCAATGTAAGAAGACCTAATATAAGTCCCCATGGTGTAGAGCATTCAGTGAGGGAGTGCGTTGTTAAGGAACTTCATAAGTGAAGTCATCGGTTCAAAACCTCTGGGGACACCTCAAATCCATCCATGTTAAGGGTTGGTGCAGTCTAGGCTGGGTGCGATCCCCAGGTGATTTTTATGGCTTAGATGCCCCTGGGTCGTGGCATCTCAGCCACAGGCCAATCTGGCAATTCAGATATATTTAGATAACAAAAAAAAAAAAGTCCTAACAAAATCTTTTGCTTCTAGAATAATATTCTTCTAGAATGTTCTTTAGAAGATAGAATTGGTATAAATAAGAGTAGGAGGCATGATAAAGATTGTCTTGAGAATAATTGTAATAGAGCTTGTTGGCACAGAGGAAAACCTAGAATTCAACGCTTCAACAACGTACGAACAAAACCCTAACTACCCACCCTTTCAGCAACACCTACGAAGCAGATGTAGTCTCACCCGAGGTAGAGGCAGGGGGGTTTGCAGGACTCAAGTGTCTACAACCTAGCTGGGACACAGATCTGTGATCACGATACTTAACAGAGAACTTATCCAATAACATTCATCAAGTTCTAACCCTCATTACATATCAATGCAATAGTAACCAATATTTAATCACATCTAATCATTTAGCACATAACATCAGAGAAGATCTAACATTCATTCATATATAAAGCACTAATCATCAATGAATCAATCTATCAGGCATCAAGATTAAGCACATAAATACATAAACACCATGAATAACACTGCACCAAGCACAATAACATAGGATATATGTGGTTCACCCCAGTGTGGGTCTACATCCACCAACTCTTCTCTTCTTTATTAGTCTCTTTAAATCTCCTTATAGGCACCCAACTACAGAGCCAACTCCACACAAGACAGGAGATCTACGCGTACCTCGTCAAATCCTCCTTCCTTGAATTAGGTCAAAGCACAAAGCCTTACACAGTCTGTGCAAAAAACACTTACAAAACGCTTGCACTTAGCTCTGCAAGTCTTAATAAATTCATGCACTAATCATCAATGAATCAATCTATCAGGCATCAAGATTAAGCACATAAATACATAAACACCATGAATAAAACTGCACCAAGCACAATAACATAGGATATATGTGGTTCACCCCAGTGTGGGTCTACATCCACCAACTCTTCTCTTCTTTATTAGTCTCTTTCAATCTCCTTATAGGCACCCAACTACAGATCCAACTCCACACAAGA